>CAJNOJ010000510.1:0-55434 GCA_905250025.1 Adineta ricciae
ATACACAACAATCCAGCCCAATTGGAGTTGTCATTCTCGTCATTATCCTGGTTTCGGTGTTAATTATATCTTTATTTAGTTTTGCTTGGTTAATTACTGGTTCTGTTTGGATATTCAGTGCAAAAGTGGACGGGGTTCAAGGAGATAACCCGAATGACGCGAATACATATTGTCAATCTGAGTTGTTTAGACCGGCCTTTGTTCTTTTAATTATCAATTACGTTATGCATGTTGTGATCGTATCTTTGATTCTTGTGAAACGTTTCTGTTGTAAACGAGGAAGAGTGAATACTCCACAGGCACCCATGGGTACAATGAATAATAAAATTTGATTTTTTACCCATCTTTCGTTTAATAACTATAATAGTAGTATATAAATGATACAAATTCCATACCAGTCTATGAAAACAAAGATCACATATAGATACTATCAATTATTGTGTGAAGGTGAGGACGAGATATTCAATAATTGTTAAATATGAATTGATATAGTTTGATAGATTCTTTTCGAGAATCATTTTTTTAATCTGAACAAACTTCGACAGTCTGGAGATCTAAATGATGTGTTATGAGAGTGAAAGGAGCATGAGTCGAGCTTTATTGACTCTTGATTATCCGTCAAACATAAAGGAAAAATTATAAGATTTTTTTATTGCAAATTTCTGATGCAATCTTATTCTGAATACCAGTTTTACCATAAAATTCCAACACCATTTCAACGCCCTCTTTAAGTACTGGCGTCCAATTCTTTAGACTCGTCGTTGTCTTCGCATAAGCGATACACGACAGTTGGCGCAATTAGTATCAGTTCTTTAACGATTTTTGAAACCGATGCTTCTAATTCAAATGCTAAATTCTCGTGCACCCGATCGTCAATAGTTTGAGCGGTAGAATGCAAGGAAGGATAACCATATTGTTTCATCATTTGATCGTGTATGTCAACAGGACGTTCAATAAAACTTTTTGTAAAACTATTGAATGATTCGCGAAACGGTTTTTTCGCGTTTTGAATGAACTACTCACGTTGTTTTACCAGCGCTTCCTTTTGCCATTTGTTTGCTTTGTCAAATGTTCGTTGAAAAAGATCTCTATGGTATGTTTTATCCCATTTTTGATCCTTTACATGTTTGTAGTAGTCGTGAAATGATGTTTCGTCATTTAGATCAGCACCAGACAGAAAGAAGTTTTTCGCATTTGACTCACCCTCCATCGCATATCGAACAAGTTTGCTGCATCCCAAACCCATTCGTTGATTTAAATGTGTTTTTGGTAGGTCAAATTCAATAAATCGATCCAATGCTTCTTTACTACGTTGAAAAGCATTTTGCAAATCATTGAAATGTTTGATATTCATGAGAATTCGCTTTCCAAAGATTCATAATAGAACAAACAGCAAAAATGTGATCTTGTTGTGCTTTTGAAGAACGTTCATTAAACTCATTTAGAGTATAACAATAGTTAAGTTTGGTGATAATGCCAAATGCACGATTCATCGCTTCGTAATGTTGTTTTCCGTCTAGTATTTCATTCAGTAAACGTATTTTACCTCGAGTCAGACTCGAACGATTACCATCGGTGAGAAATAGAAAAGCATCACGGTGTTCCTTGATAGGAGAATCAAAACCAGGAACGTCTACTAGTTCGTAGTTTTCTCCTATATGAAAGAAAAGGTAATATTATTGGTTCTGTCATTATAAAAGAAGATGTGACTTTGCAATAGTAAATAACTGAACGAATCGTTTCGAACAGACAAAACACCAGAAAACAACGGTTTCATGCCTTCAGTAAATATTTTCACGGAATTGTCCCTGATATGGCTATTAGACTAAGATCCAACGGAATAATACTAAATTTAGTAGCGCAGAAGGTATTGAGGGTGTGTGCTTGATTTATAAACAAGTATTAGCTATGCGTGTTTACAAGAAGAGCTTTGCATAAAAGTTTAATTAAAATTCATTGAAACAACTTCGATTTGCTCGTCCGGTGCATAGTTATTCAATTAATAGTTTACACACTGAGAATTGTTTTTATGATCGCATATAAATATATCAAAAAGGAGATCATTAAATGTAAACCCAACCTTATCTCTCGTAAGGTGACGAAAGTGAGGAATCTCCTGGTTTATTAAAAAATCTACAATAAAAAACGTTGCCGTCGAACAATGAGAGCCACATAACAGAAGGAGAGCTAATTTCTGATGTTTACGATCATTGATGCGTTGTGAAGTCGGATAAAATAGAAATTCCACAGTTAATACTGTCAATATTATTGCCAACAACATGATAGAGCGAACTATACAAATCATATAATAATACTTGATCAATTGTTATTTGACTATTGCGACCTTCAAGGTCAAACACTTGTACTTCTTTCATAACAAGCTGTATATATACTGCAATAATCTGAGAATATATCAATACGAAAGTATTACTTATACCATAACATGTGACCACAAACAAAGACTTGTTATAAGAGTTTTTTTGTCATTATCAAATGTCGCCGAATCTTTTTTCTCTGACTATGTTGTACTGTTCTTAACAAGATATGGAATTAGAATCTATATCTCATTGCAAATGCTTATGTGTAGAAACTGAAGCCAAATTAGAATGACGGGAATATATAAGAACGCGATTGATGGAAATTCGAAACATCTACAATGCTCTAAAAGTAATTTACAAACAAATTCCATCAAAACTAATCAATATACGAAAGAAAATATTCTGTATCTTTGGGTTTTCCTACTTTATGTGGTTGTTTACAACTTGATTCAACTACACAGATAATCAGTGAAAATCAATCAAACATCTCGATTGAAAGATTTATTTTTAAATACATTTACCCTCCATAGAAGACTTTTCCCATTAAATACGAATACATATGTTCCATCTCGATAGCATTCTATTCTAGTCGAACGATCATATGCAGAGTCTACGACAAGATAGAAATGAGTGTGTTGCTTCTCGTATAAAGTTTCAACGTTTGTACTAACTGTTAATCCTACGTAGAGAAGCTAATCTAAATGAGGAACAAAACACACCATGTCCTATTGATTTGCCCATCCTTTCAAGATTACGAGTAATTTTATTCTGATCACAGATCAAAGAGGTCGACGTGCTTTTCAAAACATCTTCTATGTTCAAAACAATTGTTTGTCTATCTGTGACAGTTATAGGGTTCTCTTACTTGTATTACAATATGCAATTCAAATTGTGCTTTTTTGGTTCTTTTTAGTTAATTATGACCTATACCTATACATTGTTTTCTTTTGAAAATTTTCAATTATATTCACTGTCGCCGTTCTTTTGGGGCACATTATGAATTTCTACAGCTTTAATATAATTAAGATTTCTTGATAATTAAAAAATGTAAAAAAAGAACATTGAATATTCATTCGAATTGTTTACAACAAGTAGTCGACATGTATAGATATCAATCTAGTGGAAGATCGTTGACTTTAACACCAGAATCACATCGATGGGCAGACAAAGTAGTTATATAAAGAGATCGAACCAAAATCATCTTTTACATGCTTCGTCTTAGGTAGCATATCTAAATGCTCAACAATTATATTCAAAAAATGCAACTGAATCAACACCTGATCCACGATTGTATAACAAATCGTTCTTCAATAGCTATATTATCTCTCACATAATCTCATTCATTCAGAAGTATGTTTATTAAGAGAGTGGAATAAATAAGTAAAACCAGAAGATAGCATATAGATCAGTGAATAGTCATAACAGTCACATCTTGACATGTATTATTATTATTCCATGTCTGATTAGTATTCAGTGCAGTAGAATTGATAATTTGATAGTTTGAAAATCTCGATTTTTATTTCTTATCCAAATACAGATTTCATTTGACAATAGTGTACCAATAATGATATCTAGATAATTATCGCCATTAAGATCATGGGCAGCGAGTGAACTCAGTTGCGACACCGAAGATATCTTGATAATTTTCTCATTGGTGTGAAAAACACCATTGTTGTATCGATATAATACATAGATGGTGTTTATCCTGCTGTTAAGAAACATAATATAATATGAAAACCCGATTGCAATATTGTATGACAACAGTGATGTCCAATTTGCTGTCATTGTTGAGATCATTGACACTGATATCCAGCTAATAATCAAAGTAAATTTCAAGAGTATCGATATCAGTTTGAAACCCATTTATGGCTAAGGTTTGTATACTTTGTGTTTGAAACGTTCCATTCCCGTTACCGTAGAGGATATTAACATTGTATTGATGACTATTTTTATTTCCTAGAATCATGAGTTGTTGTCCAATGAAAATGAGATTGCCTTTGACATTCGTAAGAATACTAAGACCTGAAGTAGCAGTTTGTATTTGTTTTGAATATATGTATCGATTCTAGGCAAATAAATCAATTCTTATATAACATCATAGAGTGGATTTCATAGTGATAGGATTTTTCCGTCTGTGGAATAAAATAATCTGTTGAACTCGTTGTGCTGAATGTCATATTCAAACTTTCAGCTGTTGACACATTTCCCGTTGAGTCTATGAAACAAGTATTTGAAATGTATAACTTCTGACTAGATTTATTAGATACAGAAGTTTCGTCTTACATTGTCGAGAATAAATAGATCGAAAATATAATAGCACTTACTGATGTGCATATCAATAGTACAAAGATCACTATCATTTTGGAAAATAAACGACTAAACGTATTAATATTGCTCCTGTGAAGAAAAGATGTGATTGACTGATGTGTTGGATTCATGGGTTGAGTGTCGGTAATCAATACCGTATTTGAAACAGCTGCATTGAATATCAACTGAGTAGGCAAAACAACTGATGTGGTCTGTTTCTGTTTACGATGAACTTTTGATAGAATTAGAATTAATTTCAGACAGATCCACTTGAGTACAATTGCCAAACCACATAGAAGGCCATATCAGAATAATTATGTAGAAAATATTAAACTTTTCTACACTGCGGTAAAAAGAAAGTGAGGGTAGACATTGTTCATAATACAATGAATAATTTGTATCGGTTGACCAACTTCTGGCAAACAAATCTTCGACAAGTTTACTTATTGTTGTGTTCTACGAAAAGCGGCTAAGATTTGTTGTTGAAAGAGCAGTCAAAGGAACGTCCATAATTTGTGTATTGTTGGATGAAATCCCTGTATGTTTGATCAAACAAACATTAGAGAGTCGAAGCGAAGAAAGATTCACTTGGAGTGCATTCGATTTTCATGCCTATAACAAATGCGATTTGTGAGAAATTTTGGCCTGTGAAATTCGCTGGAACTGTACACGTTGGAGATGAACCACACAAACAGCCATTGTCATAGTTTACAGCTTCCGTGAATGCGTATGTTTTATTCGGATAACATTTCTGCGATGAGGCGAAATATTGAAAATTACTCGACCGATATCGTTCGGTAGAGAATTCTATTTGGAATATTCCTAGATGAATATTAGCGGAAAATACTCGGATACACTGCTAATTTCTATAAAGTGTATATAAGCACGCTTGCGATTATGAAAATTAAAAAGAAAGGTATACTGTGCTACCTTATCCCTAAGCAGAGTCTTTCCATTACCATCAACTCATCCTCTTAAGTGGACTTGAGTATATCTGAATTGTATGATATCGAAATGAAAAACAATACTTTGACTGCACAGGATTACTGAATGCCGCATTATCTGATAAAAACAGTTCTTAGGAAAATCCGCCATACAATTTGTATTTGTTTCTCTGCATCGCTGTGATAAACCTCATAAGGTTAAACGAGAAGAAGGACGTCGAGCGAATCGTCGATGCATCATCATAAATACGTCCATTACCTTGTAATTGTGCAAGCGTGAGAGGAAAAAGAGAATCACATGGCTATGCAGCTTTTGTTAATATGAAGCACAACACCTAAGTGAAATATTTGAGCAATATTGTTTGAAAGATGCGAAACTAGCACTATGGGCTTGAATATCATCCAGTTTGTGGATAAATCATTGCCCGAGGTCGAAGACTACATCGCGATGCTCACATCTTTTTAATATTTACGTCATAAAATGTATTATAAATGATTATCCTACATTTTTAACTCCTGTTCATAGACGAAGCAGTGCATACGCCTACAACGTCTCTATCACTACAAATACTCAGCGTTTGTTTATTTTAAAATAGCTTATATGAAAGAGTGTGTGCACTGTTTTCTGTTTTCACTGTTTCAATGGCAAACATACACTTTCTTTTATTTTTACAATGACATAATGGGGAGCAATTGTACACAGCCATTACTATGTGACGGTCGCTATGTTTGCTTGTTGATAAGATAGAGCAGATGAAAGACAAAAGAAAACACCGCTGACGTAGTAAATTACTGTTGACATAGAAACTTATACTTTATTGAAAAGTGGAAGGAGTGAAGAAAGTAGTGTATTTATTGATAAAAGCACTGCAGCTCAATTGTTAATAGCAGTCATTCGCTCTCTTACTCGCGAAAAATTACCACTGTTTATCAGGTGTCGAATTCTGCATTGCACCGCTTTGCTGTGCCCAGAAAGGTAGGACCATACTAGTTAGAATAACTTTAGTTAACAGTATTACTCTAACTTAGATGTCCAGCAAAACACTTGCTCACCCACGTTCAAAGGCAGTATTAATTCCTCGCCAGCCACTACCAAAAGTAGCTAATATTGATATACTTTCAAAGACAACACCATTTGTTCAGCAACCAGCAAAACTAAAAAGTCCGACACGGTTATCACCTCCTTTACGCACACTCTCCACACCAAAAGAAGCATTCGTTGCCAAGGATAATCTTTCAGAAACGGATTCATTTTGGGCACGATGTTATAGAAAGTAAGCTTTATTTGTTCAACAATATCGAATAATTAGAATCTCTGGGCATTTTTTAGATGTGGACTCTCTTGGTGTGCACCAGGGTGTTTGGCTATTTCAGCGCTGATCTTGACCGCTGCTATTGGCGTCACCATTTTTCTTGCACTACGATACAGTAAGCTAAAACTAAAGACGGTTTAAAACTGTTTTATAAGCGTAACTATGCTTAGCTATTATGGCAAAAACAGGCACAACAACGACAACTCCCAACCCAACCACCGTTTATGTACCAAATGGTTAGTGCTTTCACAGAAAAGTATTTCAAAGTATACGAATTCCATTTAAAATTTTAATCTAGCGATCTTAAACAATACATGTACATCAACAATCAGTGGTTCACCTACTGTTCTAGTGTATTTCACAAATTTAACGTCATTTTCTTATACATATTATCAATATACATATGTTGCAGCATCGACTACAACAACTATGATGTTAGCTATGCGGCAAGATCCTAGTTATTGGTGTCTCGATGATATTTCTGTAACCTACAATGGGGTACAAATGTGGCAAAATGGTGGTTTTGAATTGAGTTCATTTACTTCGTATTATTCTTATTGTAATCCAAGCGGAGCGTCTTCTAGCGGCACTATTTCATCATTATGCCCTAATTCAGGAAATTATAGTTTTAGAGATGGTTCAGTAGCATACTCAGATTATATTAGTCAATCATTTTCGACTGTGGTCGGTGGAACATATAATATCAGTTTTTGGTTGTCCAACTTGGGTGCTCCGACAAATAGCTTCATCATCATTATTGGTTAACAGACGGTTCGCCGATGTGTTTATCTGAGAATTAAGTATATTCGATAATAAAAACACAAACGTTCATAATTCTTGTTTTATTTCTTGAATATTTTGAAGAACAATAAAGAAAAACAAACACTACTTAAATCGACAATTCTGTATTGTGTGTCATTTCTTCTTTTACCTATAGCACAATCGTCTTCGGGTGTCGACGAGAATGCATTAATTTCTTACCAACTCATTTAGTATTCTCCGTAAGCATGATTCATAATGATCAATGTCAAGTAAAAAACGTTTGATTGTAATGTTTAGTGGGTCTTCTCTAAGTATTGAAGATAGCCGAACTTTCATGTTGCACTTCGATAATGTCGCGAGAATACTGCCATAGAGGACATTTATCATATCATTGAGTGTTAAATACTGACAGATTTTGAGAACGACGTAGTAACGATGAGAAAGAAATAATCATTCTGCCACGTTCAAGATCTAATCAAGTTTGTAAATAATTAGCTGGCTTTGGCATCATTGAACCCACAAAATATTCTTCTACTCCAAAATATAAAAGTAACATCTGAATTTATCGTATGACGAATGGATTTGGATGTGAACTGACTGATTTTAAACGGTTGTGCACGGTTTTTTGTTGTTTTATTTTTTGTTAGAACTAGACCAAAGTCAGGAAAAAGCGACAACAAGTTTTATTTATGAAGCAAAGTCTCTGGTGCATTGAAAGGACTGTGATTCATATTTCTCAAAAACGGATTTTCTTTGTAAAGCGCACGTTGGATATTATTTGCGAGATTGGTAGATTGAGACAAAATGAGTTGAAGCGTTAATAATGAACAGCATGAAGAGGCTGTACTGGGTTTAGAACTAGTCGAATCTGCTATTGGATTAGGTTTCAAAATGAGATTGTCAAAGTGCTTAACGAGAGACGTATCAAATAATTTGGTGTCGTCGTATTTTTCGTTTAACATGTTGTAGTTCGATTTATATAGCGATTGGCCATAAATATCGGCAATATCATATCGTTTAGCAAGTTTCATTTTTATATTGGATACACAATGATCTTCTTTATCAACCATTTCAATCCAAATTAGACCCTTTTGATTTGCGCTAGTTCCTACTGAACAGTAAAAATAGCAAAAAATTTTCAAGTGAAAAATAGTTTACTGAAAATTACAGCAAAATCTGCAAGTCTAAGTATAAGAGTAGCTTGATCGGTAATATAGCAGTCGATCAATGATTGACTATCATAACACACATTTGATAACTCGCTTTCGTCCTTATAAAATAATAAAGTTTGGTGTTCAATACAAATGCTTTCTTTTTCTTCAATTAATCGTTTGATATCTTTTATTGTGTCGCCTAATTTAACAGACAAGTTGATTGAAATATTTTGTTTGTCAAAGGGAAATTTTTTCAAGTTATTTCTGTAATCAACTATATGTTCAGATTCGTCATTCTTATACTGTTGTTTGATAAAATACTCATCGATTTCATATTTGATATAAATTTGAGCAGAAATAAATCGACGATCGATCAATTTTATTAGTGAATCTGAAATAATGTCATTAATAAATTCATTATCTTGAAGTTCCATATCATCCATAATTAATTTTTGATATTTGGATTCTATTTTTAATTGATTTTCAATTAATTCTTTCAATTCTTTTATACGTTTATAAGATTGTATTTTAAAGAGATATCTTTCTTGACAAACAGCATTGTTTTAAAATCAATTTAAGAGTTGTGTTTTCTTGAATTTCATAATCTTGTAATAATTGTTTGTGTTCGTTTAATATCTTATCATTGTAAGACAATTCTTGATCATTGAATGGTATTTCTAACAAATTTTCCAAATCTTTTTTTTAGATCAAAAACAGTTCGTCTGTGTAAAGATAATTTTCTTTTAAATCGAAATGAATCATCATCAGGAGAAATTATGTCAATGTAAACTGTTGTATTCTTTGGACAATCTTGTTTTAATATAATTATTGAATTATCTTGGATATCATAATTAGATAATAGTTTATAAGAAAATAAATCTTTCTCTTGATATTGAAGTATTTGGTGATAAAATAGTATTTTTGTGATTTCTTCAATTTTATCTTGAAGATCTTCAATTCTATCGTTTGGATAAATATTAAGTTGAAATGATGTATGTTCAATTGCAGCATCCGGATCTATGTTAATAATCATCGATGCTTGTGTTCGACATATGAAATATCGAACTTTTATGCCTTTTTCATCAATGACAAAACAGTCGATTTCATTATGATTTGAATACAAGTTTTTGATTTTTAATTTCATATCATGTAATGTTTCTAATGGTTGGATTAACAAAGGTGTAATTTCGTTCTCAAATTCGACAATGTATCTTGAAATTTTGTGAGTGATTGGTAGATAATATTCACATATAATTGAATCGATCGTTTCATTTACATCAATGGATAAAGACATCATGCTAGAAATCATAAACATTCAAGATTATATTATGAGAATTCTACGCAATGAGATGAAAATAGTGTGTGAAGGTGAAATTTTCTCTCTTTTACACCTACGTTCTTGTATTATTGGACAGGGAGACGGAATAGTTAGTTTGTATCTATACTCAAAGCATTTCTTTCTTCATATGTCAACGATCTCATCAAATTATGTTTTTCAAGAATCTGTTGTATTTGAATTCTTTATATGTATGAAAAGTGACATACGTATCAGTTGGTTGTTTTAGCTGTGGATGTTCACTAGGTAAAATGGATTGAAGAAAATCCATAACACATTGATGAAATTGTGAAGCTAATACTGGTTGATCCGATTTCATATAATTTTGACTGATTCTTTCCAATACTCGACAAACCTGTAAACAATCAAAAACAGCTGTTCAATGATCGATCATAATGGCCAGAAAGATAATCCAGTACGGAATAGATTTCTAATTGTTGACAAACTGCATACATATGACGAAATCGACTATAATGTAACGATAATGATAACGAATGAAATATTTTTCGTGAAGTTTCATTCTCGATTGTGTAAAAGTAACACAAATCTGATATTAAATTTGTAAATCCTTTGGAATTAAATTGACATGCAGTATACGCTTTGTTCAGATGTTTTAAACTTTCGTCATAATTGTTCAAATGCATTTCTGCCATGCCCAATAATTGCTGTAATGATTCATCGTAATTAAGATTTAACTCATTATGTAAGTCTTTCAGATACTTTTTTGCTTGTTTATATTCACCAACTTCAATGAGTATTCGACCGATACGAAGTGGAATGGATAGATGTTGTAATTCTTTCATTTTATAATTGATATACATATCAGCTTGGTCTTTTTCTTTGTTGCTTAGTTTTAGTTGAACGAGCCATGTTTGATTCTTATAAGGTTTAAACGATTTTAATTTAAATACAGTTCCAATATCAAATAAAACTTCGTCTTCATCTGTAAACTGACTGTAATCACTTATAGGAGCGAATATGTTATTTGTAGAAGCCATTTCAGTAATTTCTATTTCGAAAATAATTGACAATTGATTTCCATCAGTACCAGAATACATTTCAGCTACTGCAAGATTTTCTGTTGTTGATAGATAACCATTACTCGATATAAGACAACCGAGATTTGCTTGACCATGATAAACCTTCATTGGTCTTGCATTATCTTTGGAAAAAAAACCAGAAGATAAATTAATATTAGTTATTGTTTCCAACATACTTTCTATTTGTTCTTGTTGACACTTTTTCAAATCATTTGATAAATCGGTAATGAAAAAACGTAATGAGAATAAATCCGAGATTTTTTCTGTGCGCAACACTCGATTGATAAATCAATAAAGAAATATATCTTGTGTGTACCAGTGTATCGGTCTCATCTGCAAAAATTCACTTTCGAAACGATGAATTTGTTTTTCATCTTTATGCGAATGATATTTTCTGCAAAGTTCCATCATTTCACGTTCAGCATTGCTTCTTGAATTGTTTTCTTGATCCAAACACATAATATTTTTAATGAATTGATACCAGACAAATGATGTTGATGTACCTGTTGAAAAAAACCGTATTGTTTTCAAATTTTTATCCGCATATAAGGATACTGTGATTTGTTGCATTTCTATTCTTCGCAGTTGTCTTTTTATGACATGAACTAATTCTAATGAATAGTTGATAATACCAACAATTATCGGATATTTTGTTTTCCTACGACAATAAATAAAGATGCTATCTAATGACGATAATTTGTGAACGGAATCTAAAATATTTTCAGCGTCTTTGCCACTAAGAATAAGAAGACCTTTCTCCATTTGTGATAATGAATTAATATCTTTGATCAGCTTATTCTTATCAGCATCATAGCATTTGATTTCATTGGAGATTCTCTCTTCAAAATATCCTTTTTCATCTGGTAAGCTTTTGTCATAATAGTTATACTAAAATATCGATGGTATGATGTTGACGTTGGTTTCCCATATTGTTTGTTGGTCATCATTTATTTTTTGATGAAACATAGATGAAAATGGATATTCACCATACAATGAACGAAGTGTAATCAACTCGGAAGAAGTTTCTATATTGAAAAATTGAAATTAAAACTGTTATGAATACAAAAACCACACTTTTTTACTTAAAAATAAAACAGTTAAAGATTTAGCCAAAGATGTAGAAATATATGTTTGAAGATGATAGGTGATTTTGAATACACCATACATATTAAGTGAGTATCCATTTAAAACTACGTAGGTCTCGATAGACTGATCTGTATCACAGAATATCGAACATAGAAGATTGTTTTTCCAATACAAAGACATGATTGGGTGAATCATTTGATGTTAAAAGAAAACACTCTGTTTATGTACTATTCTACTTGGAATTTCCCAACTTAAAAGTTTGCTTTTGTTTATTTTCTCATGTGAATCGCTTTTTCTATACTATGTCGCTGTATTTTCTGCAAAAGAGTCCAACAGAATTCTGTAATGGTTTGGTAACGCAAAGGATGGTGTGTTAATAATAGCTACCATAATCGAAATTTGACCTTAACTACAAGGATTATCAGATGAATTTGAATTGAATATATACATAAGTTTTAAATAATCGTTAATCACGATCAAAATTATTCGTGATTGGTATTTATTTTGATTTTTGATGACATCTTGAATTAATGAGATGAAATGATGAAGAGGACTGGAAATGCCAATCTATCCGATAAATATATCAATCGACAAAGAAACTAATTTAATGTTATATTAGGTAAGAATTGATAAAAATGGATGAGAGTTCATAGCGTGTTTTGTAAGTATGAGCTCGTTGTAGATAAGGAATACACTCGCAGTCATACACGATCTCTCTCTCGTATTCGAGTTGAAATCTGAATCTTAACGGTTTGAAAATGTAGGTCTAACTATGTTCGTTATTTACAATGACATCCTCATCCGTACTCTTCAGTTTTTCTCTAGGGGATACACATAAGAGAGTTGCAACGTTTTCTTTCTTTTACTCTTTATTATTGTCATTAGATATGAGTTCTTTGCTATAATAACTTCACCCATGTCTTAGTATAGTTGGGGCAATATGTACTTGTCGTTTCCAAGAGAATTTCGAATAAAGATTTGGCATTCCCAACAAACAAACAAATGGCAGAAGAGCAGCCATAAAATAGAATGAATAGAAGAGTTGTACTTGCACATACACGCCAGCATCAGTCCACGCACCAAACATGTGAATGCAATTGAGTAATCCGAATGGAACAATGCCAATGATATATAAGATAGATGCAGGAAATAATTGTAAGAACATTCGATAGTAGTTTTGTCGTTGTACACTCTGTCTCATACGAACTCGTTTTTGCCGAAATACTCGAATCAATAAGACGATGTTAAGAACGCTGATGAGCAGAGCAGGAATGGTACTGTGCATCAGTTGATCATAGAAACTAAGCCATACCACATCTGTTATATAACATAATCCTCCACAAACGACTCGACTGGAGTCAAATTGGTTCTCGCATAACGGATAAAATATGACAACCACATAGAATACGGTCATATAAATACAAACACTAAACAGTGGAATGTAATGCATTGACATTCGTCGCGCTCTGGAGTTGATCAGTCGATCATGAAAGATTAGAATATGTCTTTCAATTGATGCCCAAAGCAATAGCAAAGAAATTAAACCATACAACCAGATATCGACAAAATTCCAAAAGTAGCAACCGGCTATAGTTGTCAGTGACGTACCCGTGTAAAGATAATTAAGAATAATTGGACAATCAATTAGAACAATGGCGAGACCATTAAGAATGATGGCAATCATGACATGATTGTGCAATGCTTGTCGATCGTTGCGGTTATGAAGAATATGGTAAAGTAGAAAGAAACTACATGGAACCGATAACATCAAAGTGAATAGTAAAATAAAGAATTTAATGTGACGACTGAATTCAGAGTCACCAGCCGGGACCCAAACTGTACTGATATTGAGCAGTGCAAATGACATTGATATGATAGAATATAATTAAATGAAAAGTAATAGTTCGTTCTTTTATTCCTGTTTAACTGGAATATGAGAAGATGTCGAGTCACATTCTCTCACTTAGCCTCCAGAACTTCTTTTCTGTGGGTATATATAACTTTTGATTAAGTTTATTTCGTTGCTAATCATGTTATCTATATTCATTCAAAATTTTCTGTGCTTTTTTAGTTCGCCATTGTATACGAAGTGGCGCATAGATAATAGCGACGTATAATCAACTAGATCATATTCTATTCAACAGCTTTTTGAGGTCTCATCTATGAGTGATTGTCTAAGGTAACTTCGAATAGAAATGAAAGCAACAAAACGTCCATGTGTATAGAGGTCATGGAAAGCTATAAGCGAATAATCGCGTTTCAGATGACCTGCTGGTATTTGTTTACAAAATACAATTTCCAATGAAGTCATCGTATTAACTTTCTCTATACTTTTCATGAATTGCATTCATCAGACACAATTAAATAAATGTCTATGACACTATGCTAATCAAGACTGAAATGTCCCTTAAAACTTCGCTCTTTTGATTTCTATAGAAAATTAATGTACATTAACAATATTGATGCGAGTTGAGCACGGAAAAAGGATATTCGTATATCATTTTGCATCATATGAATGTACTCATGAAGCATCTGACAAAGGCAAAGGAGAGTTTGCATTAGTTTTTGTTACCGTATTCTTTCTCAATGCTTGAACTGGAGGTTGTGAGTGAGACAGACGAAGAACGTTGTCACTTTTTGCATGAATCCCTTCCGGTCATAGCTACTAAGGGTTCTTGGCATGATTTTATCTCAAGGTAATGACACTCTGTCAGTTGGATTACCTGAAGAAGTTTATCTGTCAACATTACTTGAAATTCTATTACTTCATTATTTTTCCTCGTATCTAATAATAAAATTGGTTTGTTCTTTTATGAGCTTTGAGGTTCATTCATTCGTTCGAATAGGATCATGTTTAATATCGCATAAATTTTTGAATTCGATGATTTTGATTATCTGCAACATAAAGATTCAGCTGGTTGTCTAAAACAACTGTATATGGACTATTCAATGATAAACTATCGTTGCCTGCTTGACCAGTTATACCAGCAATTGTTGTACCATTCTTTTCACCATTGAGAAATAATTGAATACGATGATTAACTAAATCGGCAACGTATAGATTACCCATTGGATCAAGAGTCAAGCCGGTAGGAAGATAGAGCGATGTTGATGTACTACCAGGTAATCCATTACTATCGCCAGCTACAAGTGTCCAATTATTTGCGCCTAATGTCCAACGAACAATATTATGACGATTAAAATTTGCAATAACAAAGCTGTTTGTTACTGAATCGAAATCCATAGCTATCGGATCGTTTAATTGTGAATAATTTGATCCTTGTCCATTTCCACCAGCAACAACAAAACCTGTCAAATTCCCAGGTTTATATCCCATAATGCGATTGTTTCCATAATCTACGATATAAGTTATGTCTAGATTTGAATCACGAGCAATATCGTACGAACAATTCAATTGATTCAATCCACTACCAGCAACACCTATAAAGAAACTCGTCAGTTTGTTTTATATTGCACTAAAGTATACTTCTTTTTCAAATCGTACCTGAACCTGCGATAAGAACTCCTGAACTGGAATTTTTTGCCCAGAATAATCCGCGATGATTAAAGCCATCTGCTATATAGAGATTATCATTTGAATCAAGCACGATCTTCGTTGGATAAGATAAAGAATTAAGTGTATTACTGAGTATACCGTTTCCTGCTACAGTTGTTGCTTGTGTAGAATTTGGTGAAAATCTTTGAATTCGATGATTGAAACGATCTACAACGTATAGTGTACGATCATAAGTCAATGCTAATCCCCATGGATTGTTCAGTTGACTTGCATTAGCACCACTTCGACCAGTTATACCAGCAATTGTGATGCCACTTGCATTCCAACGAAGTATATTTGTATATAACTTATCGTTCGTTTTTGCCTTAGATTTGATCAGAAGAACGATAAGAGCAATAATGGTTGCTGTAACTAAGAGTAGGAAAAGTATTATCGAGCAAATAAAGCATGATCTTCTGTATCTACAATAAAGTTTCGAAGCAATATTATGGAGTGAGACCATAAACATCGAGTACTTTTTCTTTTTTTTCTTATCTAAATTGTGATGGAAACCATTGTAATGATAGTCTGTTGTATTTGCCCACGTAGTTTTGATCTGGAGAGAATATTATTAGCATTAAATGTATGTTTCTCATAATATCAAATGAAACTAACGTCAGATGAATTCAATGGCACACTTCTAAGAGTCCCAGTGGATGGAGCATTATTGTTGACGAGTGTGGTCTGTAAATTATCGCTTCTTAATTTTGACATCACATGTGCTTGGCGCTGCAGGTTTGATGGAACAAAACTATTGTTGTTTTTCTGTGAATTATTAGTCGAATCTTTTTTATATCTATGCGAATAATCAGAACGTGAAGAACGTGAGATATCTCGAGAACCGATGAACTGATTGTAGCGTGATGGCTTGACAGTTATATGGATCACTCTTTTCGGTGAGTTTGTTGTTCTCAAATGTTGATTATTCTAAAGAATACATTGATGAGTGTGATGGAAAATTAAACAAATTTACTTTCGTATATTTTGATCGTTCAGGTATATCGGTCCGGATAGATATAAAATTTGTTTTCATCTTCATTGCGTCTTATTTTTTACAAAATAATTCCCAATATTCACATATTTCTCATTTAAATTACATCATATATAAGGTTTCTTGATGTGCAGCACAAAGCCCAATTCAAGTATAGATGAAAAATAAATAAAACCCATATTTTATTATACTTTATGTAAGAGAAAAGCTAATTAAGACGCAAAATTGCAGAATATTCTTTTGCAGGCAATCATGTTCTGTGCCATTGTCTAACTAAACAAACACACGCAGATATACTCAGTAAAACCTCTAACTAGTTTTGTATGTAAATAGGTATCATCACATTACTATACTTTTGAATAAATAATTTGTATTCATTTGATACCGATCATTTTTAATAATTGAAGAGGGTTCAAATTCAAACTACAGAAGCAACAAAATACAAACAGAATGTCATGTTCATAAAAAGCATATCTCATAAAAAAAATCATGTTATTATCGATCATGCCAATAAATTAATTCGATTTGTATTTCTTATTCTATCCATATTCTCAAGCTCGATATGTTGCCGATGAATTACTTACTAACAATGTGATTGTCACTCTTTCTTGATCTTTGTCATAGATATCTTTTCAATTAACAGACATTTAGTTTAGTGAACATTGCCTGGAATGTAATACCTTACTGATGCACTGCGAGATAATCAAGTGATTATATGTAATTTGTTACCTTTATATATATATTTACCTTTGTTCATAGACATTTACCATATTGTATCTTGGACGAAATCAAATCAGAGATGTCGGAGTTCAATATCTTGCTGATGTATTAGATAGTATAATGTAGTGATCATTCTTGTTATCTACTTATTAATGTTAGATCTCATTTGATTTCTTTTAACAGACACTCACTTGTCTGGATCTTAAAGATAATATCATTAAAATCACTCAAGCTGGTATATCCCGATCTTGTCTTACAAAGTTATAGAGTAATCGTCCTTGTTTCTCTCCTTTTTTCTTGCATGTTCCTTTTTTTTGTATTCGTAGGCATCCAAGAAATTGTATCTCTTATATTGAAACAATATTTCCTCACTATTTCGAGAAAAACGATCGAAAAGGAGAAACACTCTCACTCATATATACTTTGGCTTGTTAATAATCCTAACTCCATGTTTCTTCTTTTGGTCACGATGAAGGTAGACACTGACATCATGATTAATAGGAGCTGTCCGTGCATTAGTCATCTCTTTATATCTCTCGTACAAAAATTTGTGTCGGATGTAGTGTTTAGTTAACAACTAACCGAGGATGGCGGTTACGCTACTCCTCCAGTCTATTATTGTAATCACAATAAAATCAATGCTGCAGCAGTAACGAAAGTCATCATCTCTAGTTTGTTTACAGTGAATATTGGTGTTTATGTTATAGCGAACTGATAAGAATAAAACAACATACCACTTTTCAACGTGTTCTATTACAAAAGAATTTTAAAAAACGATAAGTTACAATAAGTGATCAAGTCCATGTTTTTCTTCGTTGTTACGTCAATTAGTTTTAATCACACATTGAATAACACAACAAAGCCTCAGTATTATGCATTGATTTTATTGCTATTGTTCGGTGTTGTACAAGGTTCTGGCTCTATGAAAGTTTCAGCTTCATATTTTACCTTATTTACAGTTTCGTGATCGTCCGTACTATGTTACTGCTAGTATGCGTTCACTTCATCTAAATGATGTTCCTATATTAGTTCAATGTGGATCGATCCATTATCCAAGCATCCATCCGGATGATTGGCTTCGTATAATTCAAATGGTAAAATTAACTGGAGTAAATTGTATTAGCACGTATATATTTTGGTCTTATCATGAAATCGAAACTGATGTTTATGACTAAACTTCTGAACGTCGTAATGTAACTAAATTTATTGAACTAGTAAAATTCGAAGGATTTACTGATAAATATAAATATATTAAAGTTCGAACGATTAATCAATTATGGCAGAACGAAATGCAAACTTTTCCAATAGTAGCTGTCAAATATTTAACTTGACTTTTTGCGTCAAATGGTGAATCGATATTTATGGTTCAAATCGAAAATGAATACGATAATATTGCATATGGATTTCCTCTTGCAAATGCTGCTGCTTATATGGCTCATTCGGTTTGTCCAGTATGTTATTGGATAACATGGAGATATGCAGATATGGATGCCAAAACTAATAATGATTATTATTTCGGTGATTGGTTAAGAGTTGTACATTGGTCAATACTTATATGATGTACGGAGGTACCAGTTATGATAAAGCTGCTGGTCGCACTCATTCTACCACTTATTCATTTGATCCACCGATTGTAGAAATAGGATTACCAAATAATAATCATTTTAATCATTTGAGAAATTTATTAAATATTGTTAATTATTATGTCCCTGCTCTATTGAGCTTTGGTGATCATCCACCTCTTCTTGTTAATATAACAAAACAAGGGGTTGTTAGTGTTACTTATGATTTGCCGATTAATACTTCAGTTCCATCAGTCGTATTTTTAATTAATAACAATGGCAAATTAGATCAAACAGTTCTACGATATCTGCGTGGAGTGCTCTGATTATTGACGGTCAAAGTAGAACTGTAGTATACAATTCAGCAAATTTATCTGATAATATACCTTGTAAGTTAGCTACACTTCAATTTAAGAACTTTTCTTCTATAGAATACCTACCGGAACTGTTGTGAACAACAAATAATACTAAATACAGAATTAAAAAGTCTTCTCTCCATGAAAATCTACCGGTTACTAATACAAGTGTTATGCAAGAACACTATTCCACCACATTGGATACATCTGATTATCTATTCTATACAACTTTGATTCAGTTAAATGAATTTGATATCGAATTACAGAGTAGAACTTTAATTTTACCTATGCGTTGTGAAAGTTTATTTCTTTTTCTCAATTGAAAATGACGAATAAATGTATTCAATCAAACAAATGAATTTCATGTCAATGTTACATTGAATATTACTGATTTCAATTTCAAATAAAATGATATGATAGAATTAAAATTAGTCGATGCTACTATGGGATTAGATAGTGGTGCAGTTCATATGGAAACAGTTAGTCGTGGATTTGCATTTCAAGACAATGATACAGTGATGTTTAATGGAAGAAATATCGTTTAAAATCAATGGATTTATCAAATTGGTTTGATTGGAGAAGATAAACAGTATTTGAATCCCGATAACAATACTAATTTACCTTGGAAACCAATATCTGAGAAATCAATGAATCATTTCAATTGGTATCGTTTGAAATTTGAGGGTGAGGATGTGTTGTAGATATTCCACTTCACCTTCACATTGAAAACAAAAATAGAAATTGAAAAAAAAAGTTTTCACATTTTTTATAAGCTTTTCTGCTTCGTTTATTCAAATACTCCACATTGGATAATCAATGAAAGTCATGTTTTTCTCATTTATATTCATCAACATGTCTTTTCGATCACTTTCAAACACTAAAATTTCATTAAGACCTTGTTTTAAGATATGTGCTGGGACATAAAGTGTACGTTGTGGTCCTTTTTCACTATAACGACCAATATTAAAATGATTAATCACGATAAAACCATGTCCCCAATTGTTCGTACAAAGAAACGAATGTAACGGTTGAGACATATTGATATAAAACGTACTACGATAAAATGTCGGTGATACAATCGATATATTCGATGATACGAGTTTCCAATGAAATGTATGCGATTGATTTGTTAATTTTTCATCCATAGGTAATTTTGTTATTGTCCAATTGGTTAATTCTCGAAAATTCAATCGAGGTCTACCTTTCAGACCTTTAAAACTACAATCAAAACCTGATAGAACAGCACAACAACGTCCTTTATTTTCCACTAAAATATCTAAACGTGGATTTGGATTTGTTTTCACTGGATGTAAATTTAAAATTGTAATTGGATCTTTTTCACTCCATCCAACAATCCCTTGTAAAATTCCATCTAATAAAATCACCGCTCGATCTTGTATCCATGGTAAAACTAATAGTTGAGATGAATGAGTAAAATTTATTAACTGTGTCGAATAAAGAACATAACCATAACTTTGATTAAGATATTCAAATTGAATTGGTTCATCTATATTGTAAATAACATCGAATGGATAAAGATTATCAATTAATTTTGCATAAGAATCAAAATAAATCGTTCCATATAAACCTTTGGGAGATGGAGATGGTGTTGGTATCGGTTTTAATGGAATATATTTCGCAATCACATTACGTACAGCTTGAAATTTCGTTTGATGTGCATCACCACATTCTGTTATCATTGCATCATAATCATACGATGTTGTTATCGAATGATATTCTAACGTCCAATCACCGCCATTTTTAAATTGAAAATTTGTTCCACCAAAAACCATATAAAAATTAATTGAACCATTATAGGATAAAATCTCATCAACACCTCGAGCAAATTCTTCACTATCCATGGTTCCATGATGATGATTTCCTTCGAAATCAACCCAACCTGGATAATACTCCATAACCATAAATGGATTTTGATTTGGTGCATGTTTTCGAACTACAGCGTATGCATCGCGTGTTGAATGATGAATTGTATATTCAGTTGCTGTCCATGTATTGGGAATAATGGCTTTTTCGAATGATAAACTATCGGGCCAAGCAAGTGTGTTTATTAATGTTTGAATACCACGTTTAAGTAATCCATCACGTAAATATCCATAATATTGATGTGTTTCATCGAATGGAATAATTGGAACATCGGAATCATCTTCAATTTGAAAATTGATTATATTTCCACCTAAATGATATTGTAATGGAACAAAATATGAAATTAATTTATCAAAATAACGATCTATTAATTGATAATACATTTTATTCGGACGACGTATAAAAATTCCTTCTTTTTTCATTATCCAATATGGATATCCACCAAAATCAACTTCAGCTGTTATATAAGGTCCAACACGAACAATAACTAATAAACCTAGACTATGTGCTAATTTGATAAATGAAACAAAGTCATATTCTGGTTTATCAAATACAAATATTCCATCTTCAGGTTCATGTAATGCCCACCAGATATATGTTGTAATTGTATTACATCCTAATTCTTTTATTAATGTCAGACGATCTTTCCAATCCTGAAAAGAAAATTGCTTTTTTTAGTTCGAAACGAAGATGTTTTAATAGAGAGTTACAATTTTGTTTGTATGGATTTATGTTCCTACCTGAGGTAGACTACGCCAATAATGTATACTTCCTGATACAATCTGAAAACGTTGACCATCTTTTATAAAATCATTACCAATGATAGTAAAATTTCGTGAAATTGATTCTGCTGAACTTATTTTCTGATATAAATACGTATATGAAAATATGTGTCTATATAAAAACTAAGTATAGAAACACTTACAGTATGACAGATAGATATAAGAAAAAATATTATAAACAAATGTAGCATTGTTTTATATGAAGAATCTTAAAGAGAGAAAAATGATCTGACTATTCCTTAATATTTTATTCTATTTAAACGATATATGTGGGTGAGATATGTGAGTATCATTTTGTATATAAAGAGTAAAAAAACAAAGAATATTTTCTCTTCTGATAAGCAAAGGGTGTGTTGTATGTTATCTTTAGATAAATAATGAAGAGAAACTCGCTTCATTAACGTTATTAAAGATATGCCGATAGTCTCGGTCCGAATATGAAATATTCTCTTTGACTATCATTTCACTATGGTCAATGTTTTAATCTTTTTTCGAATTGATGATCGTATAGGAAGCGGTTGCCGTCACTCGATGAACGAGAAAATATTTTACAGCGTTCATGTTACGCGATCATCTAATGATCTCAGATAATCGGATTTACAGATTTTGGAACTTAATTGAGTAGACAACAATTTTCGTTTCCACACATGATGTGTTTTCTAATTGGCTTCAAATTACCACAAATGAAAAAGTACGTCAACAAAAAGCCGATACATTTCAAAATATTTTCGTGAAAAATTCATGATAGTTGTTGTTACAATAACTAAATAGTACAATGAAGAAACAATGGACGTTATAAATAAAATTTTAAAAAAAGCACGAGCTTTAAAAGTTTAATTGTTCACTATTTGTACTGTTGCATCTATAATCGTATCTTTTAAAAAAACCAAAGCACATCGATATTTAGGAATCATTCTGTTTCTATACCTTCGATCTGCGTCATCATCATTCCCTCTTGATAATCACCTCTTCCACTACGCATCGAATGCGACATGTATTGAATTTTTATACATACGTTTAGATTGTTTTGATGAATGCATTAGTATTGTTCTTCTCAACACACGTAATTTGATATAGTTGCGGCTATAGTACTGATGTGAACACTGTAAATGTTTTTCCCAATCCGAGCAATGGTATGGTTACTTCTCGAGCTAGTCATGCAATAGGTGTCGCTTTATATTCGACGATTGTTGCCGATCTTAACAAGAACCGTTGATTTGAAATATGTACAGTAAGTAGTAGTTCAGGTACTGTTAGCGTACTTCCTAATCAAAGTAATGGCATCTTGTTTAATCGAATGGATTACGCGAATATAGGTAACCAACGGTATGTAAAAGTTACATATATTAATCTATTTCACAGAAAAGCAACAAATGATTTTAACGCGCGGAATATTTTGCTAATGATGCAAATTGTTCTACATGACAATCGAGCCGTGCTGTTATTCACAATTACCGCACTATTATGCTGATATTTCATAAGTAAGAAAGAATAAAAGGATATTCTATTTATAAATGACAAAATATTAGATTATTTTATGAAGATTACTCCTTCCAAGAAGATAGAAGTCGGCTTAAAACGCCGTCATTTTCTTGATGATAACAATTAGTAAATTGCTCGTTAGGACTCATGTTTACTAAAAATGAAGTGATTAGATCAGTATTGTTGCTCTTTTGGACCGGATAAACAAGAATATTCTTCTATTTAAATAACACCTCGTTAATAGCAGATGGCAAATCAACAGTTAAACAGATCAATAGTCGAGCTGAAAGTTTATCTTAATCGGATACTTAGATATTTTCTTATTAAAATGAGACTCAAATTCAAATAATTCAATCATTGGAAAAAAATGACATTTCATATATTCTATCAACTTTACACAGACTTAATAGCATGCGTATTATTGTTCTTTAGATATGTTTTATTATTAACAGGCAACGTTAATTGGTGTAGCGGATTTACTTTGTTTCGTTGATTCCAATTTAATCGTCGAAGAACAATATTGAAAGTTTTCCCCCAAGCCATTGCCAGACGCTTGTCTAAAACGCTAAGCATAATGCCATCAATAGTTGTTTCTATAGTATTTCCTAGAGATGCAAGAAAATTTATTTGATTTCCAATTGTTTCGATATCAAGATGAATTAATAAAACATATGGCGCCCAGAGAATCAACCAAATAGCATAAAAAGTGCAAAAACGACAAATTAATTGATGATGATGATTTCGTCGTGTAAGAATTTGTTGAGAATATGCATGCTTAAGATAAGTTATACATCGAATTGATGTAATTAAACTAATCATAATTGGTAAAGCAAAAATAACAGTAAGATTCCATATTCGAACTGAAATCGAGTTAAAAGCAAGTGAACAACTTGATCCAGGTTGTTCAATAACAATACACCAACTCATTTCATATTGAACAATCATATTAATCATAATTATACAAGGAATTATGATACATATGAATAAAATACCATATGAATGTCTTATATAAACATTCTCATTTCGAACGATTTGATAATAACGACAAACACTGATAGCAGCTAAATAACATGTTTCGAGTATATTAAAATAAATCCCAAAAAAAGCTTCAAAATAACATGAAACTTGCGATGTTGTTGTTTTAGCTGTGGTACGAATACCATATTGAACAAAATATCCGATTATAAGAAAAATATCGGTCGAAATATAACAAAGAGGAAAGATAAAACTAAAGTCAAATCGAATTTTATGATAGAACAATTGAAACCATAATAAGAAATGAAGAAATACTCCAATTGATGAAATCGATAGAAGAATATGATTCTGAGATAAAACTACAAGACTCCATCCAATTGTATTATTTCCAAACGATTTGTCAAACTCCATCGTAACTTTAGCTACGCAGCTAACTTAATCAATTCTAGGTAAAACGTACCTATGTTTTTAATTGCTTCATGCGCAAAATGATGATTGCTACCGTAGCTATATGACATCTTATTCTATAGAACCTTTTTTTTTCGTACTAACTATGGATACATTTGTGTCAGTCGTCACGTTTTTCTTCTGCAAAAGATGTGAACTTTGTATTATTCAATTCATCTGAGTTTCCCTTTTTCCTAATGTCGAGCAAAAGCTTTTTATTTGGAAGAATTCTTTTACTTTTTTTCTCTCTCTCCTAACAAATAACCAGACATTACATCTTCATATATACTGTCAGGGATCATAGCGAAGGAGTTTGCAAAATAAGGAATATGGTCAAACGTCATGTTGTAGCGTCAAAATGAACGCATTTCAAGTGAAAATTGAATATATAGAACTTTAGTTTTGCTCTGATGAATCAAGAGACTAATTGAAAATATGCTAAACAATCTAAAATAGATGTGATGAATGTCAGAGATCTTAACGGGATGGGATTTATACTTCTGGTGAGATTCTGACAAAAATGAAAGTTCTTTCCAAATTTTGATCCAGTGAATGTAAAATGGAAAAATTTTGTTTTAGAAGTGAACAATTCAACTCAAGTAAAGTCATTTTTTCGAGCTAAAATGAAGAGTTGGAAATATTGATTTGCATTGATGTGATGGATTATGTTCAAGTGAATCGACAACAGTTTTCGGCATATAAGTTGAGTTGTCCAGCTTGATATTGTTTCATACTGTTGATGTTCATTTATTTCACAAAACAGAATGTAAATGCAAATTGAGCATAACTTAACATATCTTTTTATCTATTCATATTACCAAATATCTCTTAAAAGAGTGATTTTTTCAATGAATATCTTTTTTTTACAGAAGCAGGAATTTCTGCATAATTGAAAAACGGAAACGCAAAAGAAAGAAGATCGTTTGCGGGGCCTATATGCCATCGAAGTAAAAAAATTATGTTTTTTTTTTCTGTTCATTATGATCTATGTTGCCCTTTTTCCCTTCTTCATTTCTTCCTTGTCGTTTTTCTTATACGCAAGTGAAGCAAGAGAAAGGATGTGAGGCTGAGAGAGAATAAACACGTACTAACATCCATCCACTCTTCGTTGATTCTTTTCTCATATGTGTAGAGGCTAAAGAATCAATATTTTCGATTCTCACGAATTTTTATTATTTAGTGTTTCATTGAATGATGTTACAATTTTGAAAAACATTCAATTACACTATGTAGTGAAAATTAATAAATGTTCTTCGACAACGTGTCTGATGTTGCGCATCAAAGCGAAATTTCATTGTTGGCCTATCCATGCGTTTTGTTCCAAAACAGACGGGTTCTAAACTTGTTAAATCCCAATCAACCGATATTTCTTGGTCCTCTTCGTTTGTACGAAACGCTTTTGTGCATCTAACAGGTGTAACACAGAGCTCATAAGGTTTTAATAAATGACTATCGAATAGAATCGTGAGATTGTAATACGGTGCATTCCAAAATATAGTATACATAGGACACGTATCCATATATGCGAGTCTATCTGTCACGAATGTTGCATTCTCACAGGTTGCATTGATCCATTGAACACATTCGTCAATAAATCCAGGATCGACCATACAATCATCGTTGACTTGCTTGCTCTGTACATCAATCAGTGTACAACCGAAAAAAAGTATTGCCAAGAAACTAATTTCAACTTTCATTGCAAGTTGGTTCTATTACAAATGCGACTCTATTAGTTTGATTTTATTTTAAAATAATCGAGCATATGTGTCAGATTACTTGAAATTTGATCACTAGGATGAATGTATGTACAATGCTCTATTTTATGTGAAAAAAGGGCAATTGAATTAGAATTGTTTTTTGCTTCGATTTTTAAAATTTAATATGCACTGCAAAAAACAAGTAGTATCAAACTTGGAAGTTGAATTTAATTATTCAACTATTCCAACCTTAGACCCTTCTGATATTTATACTGTTAAAGATTACATAAAGTCTACTTTTCAAAACTTTTAACAGAAAGGGTCTAATATTTTCCATCAACGACGCTTAGGGACCCCCTTGAAAAGATGGAATTCATAATCAATCGTTATGAAATGACTTCTGACCTCGTCAAGCAAAAACAGAACTGCTATTCTTATATGATGACCTCACATTTTACGAAAAGGAACGACTGACCTTTCTGTGTATAGAGCAACACGAATGGGTCAGATTCTTTGTTACTCGTTCATTTATAAGGACGAAATATTTGCAAACTTAACTTAGTCTACACAGCACATCGCTTTACCAATGTCTTCGTACAGATCTACTCCACCGAAACCAATGGAATTATTATGGATTTTCTTCCTATTATCACTGATGGCTTTTGTCCTACAGCTCCTTCTATCTGACGTTAGAAAGTCAGAGATACTTCGAATACTGTCAACATGAAGTTGACACCGCGAAGTTTACTGCGGAAACAACTTGAATAATGGAGTGAACCTGTATCATTCAAGTCGGATGTTGTGAGCATGCACAACTGAAATTCGATTGTACTAAATATTGATTGTTTTAGATAAATTGCACACGTCCATGTTTTGTTGATTCATATGATACACAACGACAGCCATTGCTCAAAAAGCTGGATATCGCGTCTATTCGTGATGATTTCATTTGGTATAGATTAGTACTGATTTAATCGGTACAATAACAATGACCTCAGTATCTATAATGATCTTCGTTGAATTGCTCAGGATGACATGGAAATTATGTTCAGAGCATCTCTTCGATTGACACTTACCAACACATTGTAAAATAGATCTCCTGGCACGATCAGAAGATTATGTCGTTTGCTTCTCACTATAATAAAATAAAACTGCAAAATTATATCTTTGATATTTTCCTCGTATTTTTAGACAATATTTATGAAGAAAATATTTTATCAAAGCTGAATTCAGAGCGCGTGAATGCGGGTGTATTATATTTCAGATTCGACGTGAGCATTCGAATGCCATCACACATCTCAGAATTCCTGACTATTCCAGTTGGTACATTCGTTCGTTTACAAGATAAATTTCAAAAGCCGAGTGAGATTTTCGTCAATATCTTCATAGTAACTATACGTGAATTATTGCAAAATTTTCACGAGTGTCATATTAGACAAATCTGATGAATTTGCGTATCACAGAAATAGCTTAGTTTCCATTTCAGTCCGATTTCTGCCATTATCATTTATTTTATTAATTACTTGAATAACACATGAAACTGTTGAACGATTGGCCAAATAATATTTAATTATTTAGCTCATGTTTCGGATGGATTAACATCCTTAACGACTTTCTTCCGGCTAACGTCGACGAGTTCCACCTGCTTGAGGGAAACATTTCTTTTGCATTATTCGTTTTTGAGTTGATCATTTCGCGGAAAGTGTCGTTGGACAAAGATTATGATTTTCTGAACACAGCCTTCGAAGATATCCAGAGTTATCATCTTTTTTATTTTCATAGGAAAAGAAATTTGCACTTTTCTAACATCGAGATACTTCAATTAAATATGTTGAGTTCAAGATCTCCATTTCTTCAAATATCAACTTATTGCAGCTTTTCTCTGTTTTCCTTTTCATCTCATCGAAATTCCGTATATTTATGAGATCATTTCGTAAAATAAAGGTTTCATATTTAGTGACGAACTTCAATGTTCATGTCACACTTTATATTCGAATATAAATGGGGTAATTCATACATTGTAAAACCCACCATGCAAATAATGTACGAGTGAAAGAACGAAAAAAATGCAAAACTTCTCATAGACATTTTCGAAGTGTTACATCACAACATATTTCATATTCATTTTTTATTCTATTTGAACGTCGTTTATACAGAAAGAAAGAAAAAATGTATCATTCTTACCCTTGTACAAAAAGAACTGAAGTAACCATTCAGTATTATGAATTTGTAAAATGAAACTAAAATGAAAGGTAAATTATTTGACTATCAATCACATAAAGTGTCATTCTATTCATTTATTTAGAACGCACAGAATCTTTTGTCGTAGAATTTCAACTAGAACCGAAGAAAGTTGATCATCTATGTGGTAGTAGTGTTAGTTGGTCGGCACGTTTTTTCTGTCATTGGTACAATTCTTGGTTTTATTTTTCTTATTCCTGCTATAATTTTAACTTGAACTGGTGCTGCAACACTCAACGACAGTGACAATGATCGACTTGTTTCCAGTATTGTTCTCTTTGCCTTTTCGATTACATTAATCATTCGAGCTTTGCTTATGTGTTGTTTGAAATGAAAAACTCTTCTATGGTAATACTTATAAAATCTTTTCATTGGAATAAAAACGAAAGCATAAAGAAATTGTAAAGCAAACTATTTTCCACTATTATCTCATCTGGTTCCTTATGACGAGAAGGAATGATCCGAGAATTCAAATAAAGTGAAGATAATGAATAACTATTGATTTTTCTTATGTCGACCATATAGTAAGAGCCTTTGATTGAATCCATCAATGGCAAAAGATGAATCATAGTACTGAATGGCGTTATCTTTGAATAAACATGATTTTGTTTTCATTCACGTGATTTATACCGCATGAACATCGAAACTCAATAAAAATGAACAAAAGGCATAATCGAATTTATCGGTTTATTTGATCCGAGCAACAATAATTATGAGGTAAAGTTTTATTTTCTTTTGATACTAAGCAAAAACAGTGATTGTTGAAGTTGAATCGTACAAGTTCAAATCTTCATCTTGAATTCACAATTGATCAAATGGAAAAAT
Source organism: Adineta ricciae (assembly GCA_905250025.1). Classification (NCBI taxonomy): domain Eukaryota; kingdom Metazoa; phylum Rotifera; class Eurotatoria; order Adinetida; family Adinetidae; genus Adineta; species Adineta ricciae. Next base: position 29,779 of record CAJNOJ010000510.1, read on the forward strand.
CTCTATTATATTTATTATTTCTATTGAGTTAGTCATTGGCTCCATGTGAGATATTAACCGCTCAACTATGAAGAAGGATTTGTCCGTCAAATCATTGAAGCTTTGTGACTTATGATCTAGACAAATGGGTAATCACTGGATTTCATCAAGAGTTAACTCAAGTTTCACATTTACCTATTCGATTTGTTACACCACTCATATGAGAAGATATCGAGCAAGTGTTCAATATTTGATCTTTGCTTATCTTTTTTGTTTAAGCGACTGGTACCGAACATGACAAAAATTGGAATGAATCTTCATCGGTAATTTATCTTGCTTTTAATTCAGTGAGTGGTTTTTCATCTGAACGAATCGCTGAAGTTGCTCGTCCTTTTTCACCTTATCTGTGTGGCCTGTAGAAGAGAAATTTCATGTTGATTTACTCTCCTCATCAACCAACAAATGAAAAACATCTTGTTCTCGACTAGCCACTCGGGATTGAGAACCCGAGAAGAAGAATATCGACAAAAGATTACCAAATTAGAAGAAATCATTCAACATGTAAAAGAAAAAGATTCTCAAATTGACCAACAAGATTTAATTAACTGAGTAGATCGCCGTACATGAAGAGTTTTATAATTATGATTCCACTTCATGAGTGAAATAATTTGTCTGAAATGAATCTCCAAGCATAAGTGATGGCGAATGATTCCAGAATTTTTATGTTGCTCTCTGTTGATCTTGGTTTTCTGAGAATTCAGCTTATTCAACACCAATTTGGAATCGAAATGAATTAACGATTCTCTTCGCATTTTGATGCGATGCTTTGACCCTCTCTCACCGACTTCGTGAAATATGTTGAAATTGACGTGACTGCCTTTGAGTATGTTCTAGAACAGCAAATAACTGAGTTTCTTTACGTTTTCGATTGATTTCGACAAGATTTGCTCAAAATCAATTTCACGTGGTAATTGATCAATGTCAGTTAAAAAAAGAATAAATTCGTACTTTTCACATGCCGATTAAATAGTGAAATTTGGTCTCCAAGTACAATTGTTAAATAAGTGACAATATCACTATTATAACTCGTGCATTGTGATTGCTTAGATGACGAATGGAACGAGTGTACATTAATTACGGCAAACATACTGCAGAGACATGATCAATCAATCAAATATAAATAAACTTCATGGCGCGGTTACTTTGTACCGCTCGATCCTTATTGATTGATATTGAGTGTTATAGTTACGATCTACCGGTTATACATCATTTCGGACATCTGGCATATATACATCATGGTTTCGATTACGGACTTCATGATAAAATCGGCAGTGGCTTTTTTGTCACGGTGTTCGTAACAGACATCGGTTCCGGGAATTCGGAAAAATAAAGTGGTACGAAACGTAGTTCACCACAGTGAATTTTATTACCTCACAGTACTTTCAGATGAAGTAAATACACTACCGAATAATAGAAATCAGAGTTCAGTTACTCACATCCGGCTATCCTTATTTTCCATATACATATGCTTTTATCATTCACTAAGACTGATTACATTCCACATCAATATTATCCGCGAAACACAAACTTCTCAAAATAGTTTGTTAGGCTAAATTTACTAATCTCTATCGTTGATATTCTTTATTCCAGTTCCAACTCCAACAAACTCCATTTTGTTTTTCTTTAAATAGTTTAACACAGCTATGATCTCTATGAAGCTTGAAGCGAATGATTAAAATATTAATTAGTACACCAATCAAACGCTCTCTATCGTTTATTCTTTTAAATTTCCTATAGTTGATGTCACCGACGTGGTAGAACATGTAAAATTAGCTGGCTGATATAATTTCAGTATTGACCCACACAAACTCCTGGAGATTGTTCCAACTTCAACTCCACTTCAACAATTCAATAATCACATCATATCAACTTCGTGAGTGTTTGGACATGCACATCTCCTACAGAATGCTCGTGATCCCTGGATTATATCTGGCATTGTGATATTGTTTTTTTTGTATTGACATTCAGCTGATCGTGCACTCGACTGGTGAGATAATGGTGCTATTGAAAGAATGGATATAGCATGTTCTAGCGAAGAGCGTTGGTAGTAATCTGAGCACAAAGGAGTGTCGTTCAGATACTATAAGATGGTCTAAGCAGGGTGATATTTGATCTATTGACTGCTTGAAATATGTGATGTAAGCTACCCGTTTTTGATAGAATAAGATGAAGTGTTCCACGAAAGAAACAGTATTTAATATGAAAATCAAATTTTGCATTTTTCTCGGCGAAACGGCTTGTTTAATTGGACATCTCGACCCGACTGAACAGTGCACATATCGCGGCACTTTAGTACATGCTGCGTGTGCAGCAGACATCGTCAGCATATTATTTACCCTTTCTCACTCTATCTTATCCACGTGCTCCGCGGTGACTTTTGATGTAAAACATGGCGAAAAATACGACGGAGGATTATGTGAGAAACCTTCGACATATATATCAACATGTATAAACGAACATTCATAGACAGTTTTCTCTGCTCGTAAAATATACATCAGACCCGACTTATAGAGATCACCATATAACCCGCATTATCGACAGGTGCCAACGCCCATACCACCACAGTATATTTCGCACCTAAAAAAAGTACCATCTGTGACATAAATGCGCCCATCATCACTCGTCCTTGCGTCAAAGCCACATACTGAGCCCTCCACTATGCCAACCTCGAAGAAACTATTAAACAACCATTCTTGAACATATTTTCCGTGAATGTCGATTCACATTTCTCTCTAAAACTGCTAAACCACATGTCAGTGCTCCAGATGTATTTTATCCACTTGAAGCTTTTCATTTATTCATATAAAATCAAACACCAGTAAAAACACGCTCATCTTCACACAAAGAGCATCACATGCACGGAAGGATCTTAAGAAACACATAATCTCCAACACAAACTTAATGCTTCTCGCACAAACACAAATGACCCGGCTATGCACATATCTAGGTCACTCACAAACAACTATCACATCTCACTCACACCACACTACATCACATCACTAACGAACATTCCCCAAAACACTTCTCTCCGCCTCTCATCCTCACTCACAAACAACCATCACATCTCACTCACACCACACTACGTCACATTAGAAATGAACGTCGTAGCAAGTTGCAAGGCGCGGTGCGTTTGTTTGGTGAATGGCGCAGCAAATGATCGAAGCTAGATAATCAGTTAATGAACGTGGGGCTGAGGAATGGGTGGAACCAATCAGGTATTCTGATGCTGTGTGAATGATGCGAGGCTAGCTTTATATTGAGTATTGAATTGCGCGTGTGAGGGTAAAAAGATGGTTGTGATCAGCGGTATGCTCGGGTATTTTGGTGAAACGCGTTGAACGGTTTGTCCTAGAGCATGCTGAGTGCCACGTGTATTATGCATAATACGAAGAAGGTTGTTCATGTATCACCCTCACTTAAAGTGGAAGTATCTTGTTTTGATTGACGAGTAATTAAGAATGCTACAAAAGAATAGGGATAACGCTTGGTGAAATGAATGAATTCACTTTTCTGTGTTGTGTTGACTTCCAGTTATGATTCGAGGAGAAAATGGAATACGATGTGAAAAATGATTAATACGAAAGGGTATCGCATTCAAAAATAATGTTTTTTGGTAACCCGGAAAGAATATTTTAGGGGGAAAAGTATTGACTACATAAAGGAACAGTAGTGTTGTAATCTTCCTGTCCAATTATGTTTCCAACTTGTTTCTTCGAGAGAGATATTTAGTCAATGTTGATCAATTACGTTGTAGAGGAATTAATCACACGAATTTCTTATTCAAATATGTTTGTCGTACTGCAATGGGAGGTGACGGCGTGAGAAGTTCATGAAGGATTGCATCTTGTAGAAACTAATTTAACCAATATTATATCTTTTAACATTGCTCGCGTGAAAAAGAAGATTTTTATAAGCACGATAAAAGAAAGATACGTAGTTCCTGAGCAAAGTCGATCAGTGTTTCATTTGTCTGCCGTATATATTTCGTACAAAAACGTGTAATATGTGTAGGTAATCACATATCTTATAGTAAATGAATGAGTATATACCAAAGCGACATGTATACACTCATTTTGTAGGATACGAAACTAAATATATCGGTGGTCTCTTTGTCATTGCGATAGTATAATAAATCAACGAACATGTTCTCATCTGCCTTTCCCCAGTTTTCGTAACGACCATGATCATTTATGTCATACGTTCTCAATAACACGATCAATTTTTGGATTGTTGAACGATGACATGAAACTGGAATTATTCATATTGCATGCATAACATTCAAGAATGATAATTCTGTTCTGATGAAGGCGTTCGACATATCGCAACCACTTAAGATCGCATAAAAAACGAATCATTGCCACCCAATAATTTTGTCCTGTAGCTTCACTCACTCCCAAACATTATATTTCTCATTGTCTGAAAACGAAGATTATGTAACTGATGTATTGTGATCTTCCAAATCTGCTGATCACCAGTAAAATGCCAAGCCCAGTATCCATTTATTGGAAGTATTCGAAGTAAAAATGATTGGATTGTTGGCTGTGAAGAAAGTGATGTTTTATACGAACTATTTGAATCAGTGTTCTATTCAAATATGCTGTTGTATTTCAAAACCTAATCACAAGCTAGATTTTTGGGGTCGAGAACGTATAAAAAACGAATAGTAACAACGACACTTATAACATTTTGCGCAAGGATGAAAAGGTTCATTTACTACTTATTTGTATTACTAGACTTCATCTATTTTCTATAAATTGATCATTGATAGATTAAGCGAATGGATGCAACGGCCACGAATACCCAGTTCACATATTTTCTTCGCCAGATAAATTATGTCTGGCTTACTATCTGCAAACAAATCATATTGCATACAGATACTTAGAACAAATTTACTATTCATCTACTGTGTTTTCATAGAGATAGATGTACAAAAGTATTATGTTGAAAGTTGACAACTAGAAAAACAAATATATTCAACGAAGTTTCTCGCAAGCACTAGGTTTTGCAAACTCTTGAATTTCTAAACGAAAGTATCAAATAGTGGCTTATTCGTGTAGGACATAAAACAAGAACTAAAGGTAAACAGGCTATCTATCTGGAGAATCGTGTCAAGGTCGAAACAAATCGACTAGTCAACAGTGGTTAATTGAAAATGAAAGCGGGAGACATTTCGTATCTAGGCATGGTTAACATTCGAGTTTATCTGATGAATGAATGTTAATGTGTTTCGACACAGGTTTCACGAGCATCATCGCCTTACGAAATAACCACTCGAAATGTCGATCTTTGAATTCTTTTACTCAACACTGATTCGACCTGTTTTTTTCTGAATGCAAGTCGTTTCATTCTTGCAGTTTTGCTATACGGATCAAAGTAAAACTAAAATACAGCTATAGAATACTCAGGCGTCATCGATATGGACACTGGCGGAAAAGTTTGAAAAAAATAATACTGTGCTCTAGTAGCTTTAGCGAACAGATGCTCATAGATCATATCAAAGTATGTCGCAGGGATGAGAACTGGAATTGAAATTTGATTGTGAACAATCGATAGTAAGCGGGGAAACGGTCTTTCACGTAGAAAACGTTGGTCCGCTTACTAAAACAACACATTTTCCGGCGAAGTAACTCGTAAACCAAAAAAACTCAGGGCCTAGCCGTTCGCCGTCGAGTAGTTTCTTCGTTACCTGAACATAGATGGAGAGAAACTTGAAAGCAGAGGAATAAATATTATATTGGGTATGATGAGTTTTAATTCAAAAAGTACGTCTGCTGTCAAAGCGTGCTTTTGAAGAAAGAGTAGTAATGTCATGCTCAATCCACACCGAAGCTGATTGAATGATTCTAGTATGCACAGTTGATCAATTGTTCCTTTGAGCGGTATTATCTTTTAATTATGATTTCACACGCTCAATTGGCCAATTCTGAGAACAGGTTCATCGATTGTCACCCCATCTCGTTAAGTTCACAAAACTCCTATAAATCTGTAGCAGGATATAAACATAGGCTCTAAGTTTAACTAGTTGGTTTGTATAAAAGCTAGCGAGAAACTAGTACTGCTCAGACTCTTGAACGTATCTATTTTCTGATCAAACACCTAATTCATATTTTCTAAAAACCTACATGTCAGGTACTTTGATTGAGTAAATATTCGAATGAAAATAGGCGTGATCACGATTCACTATCCAATTCTCATTGAATAATGTTATGGAACTCTTTTGTCTAGGAACCAGATAAACAAAAAAGTCTATGATTGAGCAACTCTCAAGCAATTGGGCTGAAAGAATAGATGTTTTGCGAAAGAAAATAAACTTATTGAAATTAGAATACCTGGCTGAGGTGGTACCACTTTATGCTTTGGTGCAGAGGCAGCGGTACTGGCTGACGGATGACCGAATTGAGGGGAATCTAAACAAACAAAAATAATGTATTTTCTAGTCGAAAAAATTATGCTGATAATTTTACAATAAAATAGAAATCAAGAAAACAGAATGTACCATGATCAATATGAAAAACTTATGTAAAGTAGGTCAAGAACTAGTGGAATAATTTAGTTAATTTATTCTAAAAAAAGAATAAGATATTCTCCTATAGACGAAGTTTTTGTACCCTCTGAATATTTTCGGAAGGTATGTGGCAGCACAAAAGACTCGTCCTTAATATCAGCATACAGTGAAAATCAGTAGAAGTTGCTTCTGATAGTACCAATCGAATTGGAAGTGTCAATAGAATCATCACTTTCGTTTTGCTAACGTCTGAATCAAACTTTCGATCAATTTGACCGATGAAGATGCTAATAAATCTTGAACTCCTCTTTCCCCAAGCCTAAGCATATCTTAGTTCTAATGAACATCACATATGAACTATGAACCTGTAGATGTTCACCTTTATGACGTTAATAATCATAGGCACTATGTTGATTTCGTAAATTTGCTCATTATATCTAACGAGATTTTTAATCATAATTTCTTACACTCTTCATAATGATCTAAATATACAGTTTCTCATCTTAGTAAGTGTTACCTGAATATTTGCTTGAACTATGACCACTCGATGCATGTGCTCCTGCATCTTTGATCTTTTCGTCAGCAGCAGTAGTTGATGGTGCTGGCGGAATGTGAATAAGAGGAAAAGGTGGTTGAATTTCTTTTAAATGTACGATTTTTAATTGATTTCCCGAGTTAAATGTCGAAATGACTTGGAATTGTCTTGCTGGAAACATCAAAATTTCATTTTCACTCTCATAAAATGAATACTTTGATATGTCTTTGGCTGAATCACATTCAATATTGAATATGGTTCGATGCCCAGTGGTCCCGAGAAACTGTTCTAATACTTTTATTGAAGATGATGCCGATGAAAATGCCCACCAAATAAATGTTTTGCCATCTGGAAATTCACCACTGATATCTAATTTGATTCCACGGTAAACCATTCGATGCGATGTTGTGGAAACTTTTGACAGGGCAACCATGAATAGACGGAGATACCGAAACCAAGGTAATAGTTCATTTCGATTTTGTGAACGAAGAGTTCTGTTCAGTATGAAATAAAATGAACTCTCAGCTGGAGACCACTCTAATGTATACAGCATAATCGATGCTAATTCGTCTGTCGAAATTTTGTCCCGTGGCTGCTGACAGTTTTGTTTGACCGTCCAAACCATTTCCTCGATATCAGGGACAATAGAAATGATGGGTTGAATTGCTTCATCTATAGAAACGAGTTGCTCTTTTTCGTAACCTTTGATGGGTGGAAGCATTCGTTTTGGTTCCGATGTTAAGTCTGACATTCGGAGCATGATTTTTGAATTATCGCCAGTTGCTGTTGCCATATTTATTGAATTAGGAAAAGTTTGTTGAAATGATCAAATTATTTATTCGTTTCTTCGATAAGATTTAGTATACGTTGTTACGGATTAGAAAAATCTACAACACATGTTTTCTTTGTTGAATGATTAGTAGGAGAAAGATTAGATACCTGAGGGTGAGGGTGTTGGAGTTGTTATAGGTAGCAAACACACTCTCACCCATCTTCACTCTACTAAAACTGTAATATTTTGGGTTCATACATAGAACAACGGAGCCTTAGTTTCTCTGGGGTCACATGTGAAATCTGTTGATTCACATGTTCCCATCTATACTTAAAACAACGTGGTGTTCTCGTGAAACGTCTCTTGGAGTTTTACAATACCAAGACGACTTGGGTGAAATCCACCCAGGTATCTGATATCGTCTGTTCCTAGTAATAGTAATTCGATGTTGGCCTTTCTCGAGATCTAAACAGCTACCGTGAACACGTCGACCATGAGCTATGTGACAGGAACTGAGAGCTCAGTAAAAGGTTATTTGGGTGAATACCATTCAAATACCAGCTGATTGTTTATGACGACTCCAATATTATGCTGGTCTTTCTTCGAATTCAACGAATCAACATGAAGAAGTTTGATGTGAATTTAGACGTTATAAGGCCTGAGAATTAAAAGAAAGCTTAGTTGGGTGACAGTCACCCAGTCTCCCCCATGGGATGTTTTAGGAAGCGGATACGTGTTTTTCTTTTTCATATTTATAAAGGGTGCTGATACTTTTTTCGATAAATTAATAATCATGCAACTGACTGAGTTTATCTTTCAACTCTACTGAAATACGAACGAGATGGTTCTTTGCACAAAATTTTAGAACAATTGGATTAGTCTTTAAGAAATTATCGCGAAAACAAACTGTCGGAGATAGGTTAGTCGATTCTATAGTGTAAAAAACTCGCCTATATGTATTGCAATTCTGACCTGAATATCGATGGTTTGACTAATTGTTTGTAGTTCTAATCGGATCGAATATTTTCTGAAGAATTGAGCTCGTGAGTGAGTGAGTGAGAGCGTCTTGCTTAGAAAAACATGTATGCATCATTTTCTTTCCTACTTGTAAATGGGGAATAGATACAATACAGGTAGACATGCTTTACACTCACACGTTCTTCGACAAGAAAAATGCAGATAACGAACACACTATCGTTCTTTATACCTCTCTTTTAAAGCAGTTATCTGCTTAGCACTTGAGTTTTTCGCTTCGAGCGAAAAATACAAAAAGCAACACTGACTTGCACAACCAGCAAGTGACTACAATAAATTACGCTGTGACGCAACGATGCCGAACTTTGAAGACTAAAGGGAGTTCTTGCAAGGTTTAAAAAGAATTAATCGCATAAATGAAGTGTCTGAAATTTCTGGGTGGTATTTTCTCGTTCAGTGCTTTTCTTAAAGGAGATGCCGCGCTCGTCCATAATATGAAACCGCTTTTGAATGTTCATCAATTCCATCACAAACCAAACTGATACTACTAACAGAATCTGTCAAATTGATATTGCACTCTGTAGGAATGGTTTAATTTAGTTGAATAGATCTGTTATAAAATCCTAATGCTTCATCATAACCTCCATTTCCACAATATGCTTAACCCGATCGTTTATTGATTCTTTTGTTGTATTCTATACATTTCTTTTGCTCGATTGGGTTGACCGGTTCGATCCATCCTTTTAATCGAACTATTCGCTTTTGAATATCTTCAGTTAAGATGCGCCAAGGTTGCTGACGATACTGATGTATTCACTGTTATTTCAAAGAAAGCCGAAATAACATGGCGATTCTCTAGATTACTCCCGATCGAAACTTATCGAGAGGAAATTGTTGAATGACAATGATCCATCCCAAATTTTCGTAAGACAAACTTTGTCCTCGGAAAAACACAAAATATTTCACATTTTGTTATCGTCTGCGAATTGTTTCTAATAAAAAAGAGTGATTTGGTCAACTTCCATTAAGCGTAATTTTTTCCTGAACATTATTACCGAAGTATAATTGACGACAATATCTGATGAATTCCGATTTCTCCTTTTCATCGAATTAAATTGCGAATAAAAGATTTCTTCTGAGATTTGTGTTACACATAAATAACGGATCTAATTCATTGAGATTTTGATTCCCTAAGTCAATAAATCTAATATTGTATATTGCGTGAGATGTTCGTGTGAACATGCTAATTATCAATGTGATATCATTGTAAACACATTTGGCTTTCGACAATTGTCTAAAGTCGACTTGCTTTTCATTTAGAATATGAGTTGAATATAACTTGGGAAATACTTTGAATAAATGCAAGAAAAAGAAGGTCAGATCTAATTGGAACAACTTCTTCTGGAACGTCTGTAAAGAAATCAAAGCACTGCTCAGCATTGTTGTGAAGATTTATCGTGGTAACCACGGTAAACGGTACAAGAATAAAAATCTAGTTGACAGAGAGAAAGAGTTTCTTCTTAGGAAAAGCGTCAGAGAAATTATCAAACAATACCGCAAACGGTATGGAAGAAGAAGAAAACATTCTAAACACTATTTGGTTCAATCCGAATATGAATACGAGTGATGGATTCAAAAACTGTAAGGACGATAATTCATCAAATCAGTCCTCATGTTCATTTTTATGAACATTGGAAGAAGTTCGACAATCAATTTGTAGTAAATACTTTTTTCTCATAATTTCTCGGAAGACTGGTGACGAGATATTGGAACTGCTGAAATCTGTCGACAAAACGTGTACAGTAGATTCGATATTTATCGTTTGTAACGATAAAGATGCATTAAAAGAAGTTCATATCGGCAGTAATCATAGTGAACTTATTCAATTAATCAAAGAAATGATTAGTGATAGGAATAATCAAATGAATATATTTACTTTTTATGATAAACATAGACAATCGATTGCGAATTTCTTTAGTAACCTTCGTCGAAGTGTTTGTCTTTGTAATGTTGTTCTCTATTCTAGGTTTCAATTATTCAAAAATGTTATTAATAATTTATCCGGTAAAACTAAAGCTAGAGAAGAAATGATCGAAATTTGTCGTCAATACTATCAGGACAATGTTGAAAAACATTGATGAATTCAGTCAAGATTGTCGAAAAGAAGATTCGATTACGTGGTACACAAGAGATGTATTTGTTTATCGCATGATAAATCGAGCTTTAAGAACAGTTGACCACGAACAATTTTACATTTTTCGTTATTATATTGCTCATCTCTCAAAACAACTTCAATCTGTTGAGAAACACCAACCAACCACGGCACCATACCGAGGTATTATGATGACTCAAGCAGAAGTCAATGTTGTTACAACTAACCAAGACAAACTCATTGTAGTTAATTCTTATTGGTTAGAGATGAAAACAAGTGAAGAATAACAAGTAATTATCAAAGAATATCAAACAGAACATCGTCAACGGATGAAAAGTGAAAGTCCAACGATTATATGCTTTGCACACTTTTGAAACATTTCGACAAAGCTTAAAACCTCGTTGATCACTCGAACCCTTTCGAAGCGAAATATACTGCTTTTATACATTACAATCGAGCTCGAGTTTATGATAAAATGGACAAATTTGAAGAGGCAATTGAGATTGGAATGAATGAGATCGATATTGCGACATTTCATAATAGTATCGGACGAATTTATTTACATCAGCGAAATTCTAGTGAAGCTCTTCATTATCAATCAGAACCAATTCAGATAAAACAGAGAATCTTATCATTGAAACATGTTGTTATCGGGATTTAGTTATTCCGATATTGGAAATATTTATTCATGTCAAGAAAAACTTCGACGAAGCTTTAACGTATCATTATAATGCATTACAAATTCGTCAAGAGGTTTTACCAGCGGATCATCATAACACTGCTTGGAGTCTTCATCAAATTGGCAAAATACATAAAAGAAAGAAAGACACAACATTAGCACTCGATTATCATCAGAAATCTTTTTCTATCTATGCGGGAATAGTGGCGTCTATATATAAATTGAACAATGAGCTCAATAATGCAAGAGAATATTATGAAAGAAGTGCCGAACTTCGATAGAATCATTTGTCTCATGATTATGATGACTTGGCATCCACATATTTCAACTTAGCTGCTGTCTGTCACAAGATGAATCAACATACAGAAGCTATTAAATATTACGACGAATCTATAAAGATTTATGAAACCAATGACTATTTTCATGAAGCAAATTGAAATGATCAAAAACCTAGTTGAAAACAATTCCAATTTGTCAGTCTCGTCTATTTAACTTCATTTATATCGAAATCTTCATTATTTCCAGCCATGCAAAAGTTTATGTGTTTTTTGGTTTTCCTCGACATCCAATGATGATGTCACAAAGAGACGATATTGGTTACTTTTTTCATTCACTTCTCCGAGACAACAATAAATTTATCATTCACAACTTATAGCCTTACGTTAGCACTGTGGAATTCAAACGAATCCACTAGAACAATATCTATATGTTTATGACGACAGTTATTTGTAATTGATTTAAATTTTCAAAATTCTCATGACTGTTTCATTTTCGCTTTTAATCGTTGAATACTGTCTTGTGCGCCAGTGACGAGTCCATGCTTAATAGATAATGTTCGTCGTGCAATATCTAATGATTTCTGATAATATTTCAAAGCTTTCGAATGTTCTCCCTGTTCTTCGAATAACCATCCGAGATTACGGTTAATTGCCGCCAATTGAGGATGATCTGATGGTAAAACTGTCTGACGAATGTTTAAAACTTTTTCATAATATTTTAAAGCAAGATCATATTGTTCTAACTTTGCATAGACTGTACCCAATGTATCATATGTGGCTGCTAGATTAAGAGAACTCGATGAAAGTGTTTTTTCTTCAATAGTCATTGCTTGAATTAAATATATTAGAGCTTGGTCATAATCGTGCATAATTCGATAAGTTTCACCGAGAAAACTGAATACTTCGGCAACATCTGGATGATCTTCACCTAGCAGACGTTGTCGTATATCTAATGCTTGTTGAAAATGCTCAAGACCTTGTTGATAATCATGACACCTCAATGAAGCCCATCCAAGTCCTAATTGAGCATTGCCTAAAGTTAGTTGTGTTTCTTTTAACATCCGTTGATAACACTTTCTAGCATGTTCATTTTCATCCATTCGTATTAAAAGTCTTCCAAGAGTATCAAGATCAGTGTCATCACCAATTTTCTTTTTCATATGAGAAAATAATTCTTTCAAATGATAATCATCATCGCTTGCTAAACTCGCTTGTACGATCCATACGTTGTCGTTTTTATCTTCAAATACTTTTTGAATACAAAATAAAGCACCAAGCATAATCAATATTTCATATTCTCCTTGAAAGTCACTTTGCTTACTGATATCAGCGAACGCTTTTGTTCGTAATTTTGGGTCGATTTCAATTTCAAATAATATTGGTTGTAAACGATTTCGTCCTCGATAAGATGACGAATGACGATGAGTAAATGTCAATGCAATCGAACGATCACGACTTGTCGATAAAAACGAATTCATCGATAAAAATCCATTGAGATTATTTTGCATTAAATTCAACTCCGCCATACTTGTCATTTGTCCTCGATAGACGAATATTTTCTGTCGACTTCCATTTGTTCGAATGAAACATTCATAACCTTGTTGAATTTGTTTCGCAATATCTGTAATAAATGTACGAAAAACAAATAACATATCAAAGTCTTGATCACGTAATGCTTTATTTATTATTCTATAAAAACATGTATCACGAGTATACCACCAGATAACTTTATTTAAAGAATAATCTTTTTCGAATTCATCGATCATTTGTAAAGCTTTTGTGTCATTCGTATAGTTTCTCTTGCAAATACTAATCATTTCTTGTCGATCACTAACTTTGTGATGCATTCGTAGAAGAATTTCGATAAATAATTGAAACCAGAGAAAGTTAGCATTTCGAGATTCCATTGTGTCACCTGTCGAACTGATAACAGATATCAATGGATTTTCCTCTAAACCTGTTCGAGTGCTTTGATCTTTTGAAACACAACTGATTAATTCGGAACTATCTGTACAAACAGTGCTTAACTGAAAGAACATAATCAAATATTTTATAATTCGAAAAGAATAAATGTTATTTTTTACTTTATTATATTTGTTTGCCCATTCTTTGTTACTTTTCTTATTTTGACAAAATACATAAAAGACAATTAATTGTGGAAGGTCATGAATTTTCGGAATTAATTGTCGACCAAACGAACCAGAGACGATTAAAATAATTGATGCTTTTGTCGCATTTCGAAGATATGTTTCGCATGTTTCAATTTTATCAAATAAACGTAAATGTTCAATGATAAGACGAAGTTTCTTTTGAATATCTTTATTTTCTTCAGTTGCATCAGCAGTGTTATCAAGCCAAACACATTCAAACACATCACGATCAGAGGCCATCTACTGACGAGTTTATCTTACAGACGCAAAGAGAATAACTGAAAAAGTCTCAAAATGGCCAACAGTAGGTGACTCGTTCTTTTTCTTCTTCCTTTCTGTTCTTAAAAGAATTCTCTTTTGTTGGAAAGAACAGAGCAAGAATAATTCAGCGAAGATTTCAAGTGAGAAGAAAACGACTCGGCGTTATTGCACTATGCATCAAAAGGTAAAGGTACGGATATAGAATGAATATGTAAAGTCTAAAATTCAGATTCATGTCCCTACATTTGTTTTCCGCCTAAATTCTTCGAAATCCGACGCGAAAATCAAGACCTCGCCTTCTGATTAAAGTAAACTCATGTTTTAATATTAATAAATACAAGATAATTCTATTTCTGTCTCATATATGTATATAACATTATAGTTATCTTTCTTCAACAATATCTTTGTTGTAGGGCATAATAAACGATGACAATTAGAATTCTTCTTTGGAATCGGTTTATTGCAATAATGTTCGCTCAAGTAATTGTAAAGAGCTTGGAAGCATTGTCAGTGCAAAATGCTACACTGTTTCTTTCAAAAGGTCTTAATCATAATGAACTACGACGAAAAATTTATAATCTAAATAGCAGAATTTCAACTAAACAAGATTCCAAGATGGACTATTGAAAATAAAAAATAACTACCAATCCAAGCGTTGACATGATGTTGATTAATATGTACTTTTGAAGTACAATGAACTGATTGGATAATTATGGTGACCTATTTTTATTTATCGATTGAATAACGTAGTGAAAGAGAAATAACGATTTAGTGTGTCATACTGCGACAAATTCAAATCTTCGGTTATACATGTAGAATGAATACATTGTGCATTAATCTCTTAAATATCGCTGTCTTTAGGCTAAAGACAAAACGAAGAAATTTTTTTGCTTTTGTAATGTCGTGTTGAAGAATATATATGCAAAAGAAGGCACATGTGTATAGATCATTTTAGTGGCCGAACGCAAGAGAAAGTGAGTTTTTATTTTTTCTCTTATATTCTATCAGAACGCAAAAGCGATTGAAGTGTATTAACTAGACAGGCGCCTTATTTTTCCCTTTTGCATAATTAGTACTGCTGATTCATTTCAAAACGAAGAAAGAAATTGTACGTATAAAAAGGTATGGGTGTGAATGCATAAATATTTTGATATTTTATTATCGAACGATAGAAAGAAAGAGCCATAGTCGTGTATTTTGATCTGATCGGTAAAGTGGAAGTCCAGCAATGATGAAGAAAGATCTAAACGATCAAGACACACAAATAGAGAAGTCGGAAAATATGCCGATGTTATCAACACAACAAAAAACCACGAAGTAAGTTTATTTCAAAATAAAAATACAGTTCAGTGCGCAAATGAAAGCTTCCATGTCTCCGCTTTTCGTATTTTTTTAGATAAAAGTATAAATGAAAAGGTTATTTATCGAAGTATAAGTACATCAACCTTTTTTCTTATATCACTTAGTTTTACTTGTCCATGAGTGTGTGTGTGTGTATACACTTCTTACGTAAAAGGATAAATGGAAATCAAACGCTTTTAAAGTGTAAAAAAGCAACTTTCAAGCAAGATTTTTTAAAACACTTTTTACATCATTTGATACAATTTTTCAGATCGAGTATGGATCTCAAAATGCGTTGCTGACAACGTCTGAAATCATGTTGATTTTGTAAACGTATCTAGTCTTTCTACATAAGTAGTAGAGAGAAGTATTTTATCTCATTCTATTCATCATACCACCACTTACAGAGCTACAACGCGTGTTTTCGTCTTTCTTTTTTTATGTTGAAAAAAAAAATCATTTTTACACATAAGGTGAGTTCTGGGGAAGGTGCTGCTTAGGTGAAATAATGAATTTCTTTTCTTCAAAGGTAATGCAAATTTGTATGTAGTGGTAAAAGATGATGAGACATTGGATAGATAGACTTTTGGAAATAGCCTTTGGATATTTTTTTTTTGGAGAAATTCTAGAGATCCCGGTGCTAAAGTCATATTTTTGTAACATTAATTAATAGTGTGTAGTTCCTTTCATATTTATAATCGGAAGCGGCTTTTGCATCTGAAATCATACTATCAGACACACGCCAGCTTATTGCCGATTATAGTTAGGCTTTCGTTTTATTTCATTTTGGGATAGTGATAAGAGTATTTCAATCTATGGATGAAACTATTCTAAATAGGGACGTATTTTGCACTATTCTCCTTAAAAATATCGATTTCAAAACAAAAATCATCCAAGATTTTTGAAGAATCTCCAGAGATCCAAAGATTATTTCCAAAAGTCTATCTATCCGGTGTCTCATCATCTTTTACCACTACATACAAATTTGCATTACCTTTGAAGAAAAGAAACTCATTATTTCACCTAAGCAGCACCTTCCCCAGAACTCACCTTATGTGTAAAAATGATTTTTTTTTTCAACATAGAAAAAAGAAAGACGAAAACACGCGTTGTAGCTCTGTAAGTGGTGATATGATGAATAGGATGAGATAAAATACTTCTCTCTACTCGATCTGAAAACACTTTTAGATTGACTTTTTGATGCTGGATCAGAAGAAATTGGTTCGAAAGTAAAAACCATCACACATTTGGTAGAAAAGAACATCTCTGAACGTTTCATATTATTTGATCTGAAAAGAGATTGTGATGGACCTAAACCTGTGTTAAATGATGTAAGAAACGTTGTAAAAAATCTTGCTCGAAAGTTTCTCTGCCTGCATCTTACTTATTCTATTTATATTCATCATGCTCTGTTAATGTACTTTGTTTTCTCATAGAATGGATAGTGTTACAAAAGTTGAAACCATACCAATTAACGGTCACAAGGAATCCCCTGTCAAAAGCGCTTTAATAAATATACGTAGTGTTCTATATGCTGTGATTTTTGGTTTATTGTTTGGATTCTTCATAAATAAAGGAACAGTGTTTGTCGCTCCTACTATTCGCAAGCAAATGTTGTTTCAACGGTTTGCAATGTTAAAAATGTTTCTCGCTGCTGCTGGAGTGTCTATGTTGAGCGTGGCTTTACTGGTGCTCTGTTGTGGTGCTCTATATGCAAAAATTCTTGCCAGCTATATTGAGCACAATAGTCGTCGAGACAGTAAATCTTATCAATGAATTGAATTGATAGTATGAGTTTTGTTTTGTAGTTCTTCATTACATGTTGGGAGGTACTCTGATCGGTATAGGAATGGTTATATGTGGTAGTTGTCCAGGCACAGTTTTTGTTCAGATGTAATTATTATTGTTATTCACGCATTTTCATATTGTCGTATTTTCTAGTGGTTCGGGCATTATCAATTCTCTCTTTACTGCGTTGGGTGGTCTTCTCGGAACGTATTTTTACTACATATTGATTCATGAACGTGTTTCGCGAGAAAAACTACCACCAACATCACTTGTTCTTCGCCGTTTGAACGAAGTGTTACATGTTCATAGTGTTATTGTTCATGTCGTTTTTGGTCTTGGTCTTCTTGGCATAGCTGTAGGCTTAGAATTCGTTATTCCATGGAAATCCGATTTGAATCCTAGACTACTAGCGCAAGGTACTCTTAATCCAGATGATGCTATTGGTTATATTTTCGGCATGGCTGCATGGCCACCCTCAGCTTGCGGTGCTGGTGTTGGTCTTTTACAATTATTCTTTATGTTCTTCCTTGAAAAATCACTGGGAATGTCATCAGCATTTACTGTAGTTGCTGCTCAAATATGTCGTATTAAACCGATTGGTCGAGCATTGCCATCATTGAATTCATTCGCTTATGGAGTCAAGAATTATGTCGCATTTCTTGTTGCATTAGGTGCTATTGGAGGGAGTGCTTTGTCATCCAGTCTGTCACAAACAATTCCACTTGGTGCAGAAAATGGAACAAATATATTTAGTAGCATCCTTGGTGGATTTTTATTATTATTAGGAGCACGATGTGCAGGTGGTTGTACCAGTGGACAGGGAATTTCAGGTTTGAATCGATTGTGAAATACGAGGATGTGTTTAATTTTTCTTTCTATCAAGGTATGACACATCTTCTGCTTGGTTCATTCCTGACAACAGCATGTATCTTTGGTGGTGGCATTGCCTTTGGTTTTAGTATTTATCTTGGTAGAAGCGAATGGTATTTTTCCGATCTATAAACACAAACTAATCTGTGAGAGTATAGAAACATTCGTGATTACGCGTTGACACAGATACTTTTCCCAACAAAAAGAGCATTTCAATAAAAATCATTCTAATAAAAAATTAATGAACATGAGAGTAAAAGCGACAGCGTATAAAAGAAATAAAACACAATCTTCATTTGCACCCTAATGAATTAATTGTTGTAAATAAAAGTCATACGACCTATTGTTCTATAGTTTAAGGGGTTCGATTTACTTTCATACAGAAATCTGATCTCTTTGTAAAAATGATGACTGGTTCTTATCTACACAATCGATCTCCAATGTTGTTTGAAAGTTTGATGCATTGTTTTTGCATTGTACTCGTCGATTGATATGTCGATACGACGATTTCAACAAGTTTTTCATACAAATCAGCTTGCTCTCCTTCGTACGTAGCCTTTGTGCTGATGCCTTATCTGAGATTTATTAGACATTTGCATTGAGTCAAACCAATTATAATTATTCGAGGATTATCAAGATCACGAGCGACCGGAAATCTGTAATTGCTGTGCACTCTTCTGAGCCACAATATCAGTATGCAAACAACCGCTACGAAGGTGACTATTAGACCGGTCAAACTGCGACAAAACTGCCATTCTCATATGATGACTTCGACTTGTATGCAAAGAAACGACCGACCGGTCAACGTATAACTTCATGCAGAGTGTGAATCAGTCAGATTCTTTCTTACTCGTTCATTTAAAAAGGCGCAACATTTGCAGAAGTAACCTAATCTACACAGCACATAGTCGTACGGATGTCGTCGAACAATTCTCTTAGAGCAAAGCCAATGAAAATATTGTGGTCGATATTCGGATTTATTGTGATCATTTCGCTCCTATTAATCTTACATCTTGCCAATATGCAATTGAAATACGCGAAATATTGTCAACGCGAAATTGACGCAGCGAAGTTTACTGTGCAAACAGTTTGTCGGATTGACGGGATCAATTCACGTCCTCAAAAAGACATTCATTCTTCGAACATCATCCTCAATAACTCTTTTCTGGTCTCCTTCGAAGTGAATATCAATGGAAATATCGTAAGGAAACAACTCGAACAATGGACTGTACCTGTACCAATCGAATCAAATATTGTGAGTATGCACAACTGAGATTCGATTGCAATAAGTTTAGAACATTTTAGATAAACACAACATATCCATGTTTTATTGATCCATATGATACACAACGAGGGCCATTGCATGAAAAGCCAAATACCGCATCTATTCGTGACGATTTCATTGAATACATCTTAATGCCTAGTTCGATCATGTCGATTTTTATGCTCTTTGTACTTATGCTGGTCGCAATTCCATTTGCCATGATGATTTGTAGTCTTTTCACAGACTTCATGAGTTAACGCTCGCAAATATTATACTGTTAAAATGATCTCTGAATAAGAGTAAAAGATTGTCTCCTTTCTTTCTTGTTGTTATTGAATAAAACGTTTGTCTCAATATAATCTTTTTATCAGGAATTCCATCTTGGTTATATTCTTTCCCTTCTTTGTAAAGATCTCACAAAATCCATCCACACGTTAAGGGAGTACGCTGATTTTTGAAGTTGAATCATACATACATCAATAGACGTAAGAAATCGCTGTCTCGCGTTTAATTCCATCGAGTGGCATTAGGAAGTCGCACATCGATTAACAGAACGAATATATATGTAATTCTTTTGTGCAGGACTGAAAGAAATTTTTTTTATTTCTTCCAATCGATCAAATCTGATATTTCTTCGATGTTTTTTTCTTTCTATTTCAAATGACGTCAAATTGTACTGCTTCTGTTAGTTGATGCCCCGCAAGCATACTTCGATTACTCATATCCATGAGTCAATTTTTTAAAGTATTGTGTATAAAATAGTGTGAAACTGCGGTCTGACGTTAATCACAGCTACTTCGAACTCATTATATTCGACTGAGTTATCAACAGAGTGCCGATGGAACGACAAAATAGATACCATACTGCACAACCAGCAGATTCGTATAGTGCTTCGCCATATTTTATCGATTTGAATGCTGAAAACCAAGTTCAACATGTAACAAACCAGCCTATTGATGATTCTAACTTTCGACCGATTTTCATTGATTTGGCCGCTGCACGCAAAAATGAGCGTTCAAATCAAATGGGGAATGACGGATATCTACTCAACTTCAACGATAAACAACATTTTACCCCACCGAATAACAATTCTTCCGATGTCACGATAAGAAACAAAGAAAATCGAAACCAATCAAATAATAACTATCGCGGATCATCAGTAACCCATTCATCGACGTACGACTGCTGTTGTTGTTATTGTTGCTGTTTTGATCAACATAATAACAATGTACCGGATTCTGATAACAATGGCTGCTGCTCCTGTTGTGAATGTGACAATTGTTGTGATTGTGGTGACTGTGATTGTGATGGGTGTGACTGTGGTGGGTGTGACTGTGGTGGGTGTGACTGTACTGATTGTATCTGCTGTTGTTAGTTGATAGATACTGAGTACTAGGCCAATTGAGTTTTCGCATATTTTTGTACCATAGAACAAGTCAGAAAGACGCACGACTTCGTTTCATTTTTATTTCATTCAGGATAAACGGCATCTATCATTATTACGATGATAAGAGAAGCATTGGAGAAAATGTCTTAACTGAATTATAGAAGAGGAAAAGATTTGTTCGGAAGCTATTCAACAAATGGGCTTATAGTTTTCGAGAAACCCAGACATCTGTTTAACCAATACAATCTCCATGGCTTCACTTTTTTCCTTTTCTGTCTCGTATCACATGGGCAATGAATCAAATACACTGCTTCACATTTAGAAGAGGGCAGTATTACACAAAGTACTGCCCAAGAGGGAATAAGCGAAGACACAAGCAAATCCATACGAATATATTCCAACTCAGTTGATATTCTACATTCATTTTCTCAACTAAATGCTCGATTAACAATATATTCCGAAACAAATCTATCTAATGAAAATACTTGTTGGCAAACTCAATCGTTTCTTTCACATTTTTCATTTGGCCAGTTCCGTCATCTTCAATCTTTAACTTTAACCAGAGTTCCACATAAAGATCTTCAACTATAATCAATTCACTTCCTTTGAGCAAAATTTCATTATCAGAAACGGGCCCATCGAATCCTCCAGAAACATCGTTTACTTGTCGAGCGTGACCAGTTTGAATATCAAACACCATAGTGAGAGTTAAAACGAATTTTCAAAAAGTGAAAAGTTAAGAAAACTGACAAAAGTTGAACTGGTTATAACTGGAATTATAACGTTTAGCCATAGTTATAACCTTTAACCGTGGCTATAACATTTAACTAATACCACGAGAAAAAATGCGGATCCTGGATGCTTGAAGTCTTCCAAACCTATAGATACCTTTATATTCTATAAATTATGCTGGCTTCTTCTCAAACCTGTTGAGTTCTTTTCGCTTCTTTGAATCCTGTTGGATTTTAC
Source organism: Adineta ricciae (assembly GCA_905250025.1). NCBI lineage: Eukaryota > Metazoa > Rotifera > Eurotatoria > Adinetida > Adinetidae > Adineta > Adineta ricciae. The sequence continues at coordinate 51,744 of CAJNOJ010000510.1, forward strand.
AAAGATTATACAATCTATTTTGTATCTAGTATCCAGTAGAATTCGCTTCTCTTATTTTGACTAATGCTGAAGTGGCACGAATTATATTTCAAAATATTCCTTCAGGATGTTCACTCACGATGAACAGAAAGATACATATATTCTCTCCTATAGAATCTAGAAAACAGGTGATTATAGCTGTAGAAAAGACTATAGCCACGGTTAAACGTTATAACTGAAATGAATTTTAAGCTAGAAATTTGATCGGTTACAACTCAAAAGTTATAACCTCACCAGTTTTAACTCCCACTATGCATAAATATAACGAACGACACCACCAATACGGAAAATGCCTGCAGAATTAATTGAATGATAATGTAAATATACAGGTGTAACGCATTTAGGCATACTTTCTTCGGTTTTCCTCACAAATCTCTTATTGTACTTTTTCGATCGAACTGACATTTCGATGGTTATCAAGAGAATTAAACATAGGAGTACATTGAATAAATCTTCCTTGTGGATCACTTTCTTTCGTCAACGAAAGCTTCATTTTCACTTACTTCATAAAGATATGCTTCCATATCTGAAGCTGGATGAATAATTGCTCTTTAAATTGATCTCTCCGTTCGCAATTGAATGTATTGATAGATCTTCTAATAGACTTGACAATGCTAATCGTTTCTCAGATTTCATCTTTGTGAAAACATTTTGCTGTGATGATGAACGACAATGTGAATGTGTCGATTGATGAATCTCAGAACGAATTTGTCTTTGTGATCGAATAGATCGTTTACTTCTTGTTCTGCCAGAACAATTCTAAATCAAGATGAAATCCAACACAAAATATTACAAATACAATTAGGATAAGTCATTGTGCTCATTTGTAAACGATGTAAAAATTTCATTACAATTGTCAGCAAATTAACACCAAACAAATGAATGCAACGATGTTGTGTTTCTGTATACGGTAACTTCTATAGATATCTGAATCCAGTTTGAAAAAGCAGTCTAACAACTGTTGTTTTTTACTTTATTAATTCAATCTCCGATGATGATGATGGCGAAAAGTGCATGCTTAGTTGAAAGATAAAAAAACCGTACAATATGATTATTTTTTTTTGCATATATAATACAAGAAGGTGACAAGTAAAGAAACAAATACGTATTAAACCTCTTAATTATAGAGTCTTGACCTCTTCGCATATCGATGTGAAGTGAACACCGAAAAATGATTCTGCATCGGAATATGACAGAAGTACCATGAAAGTAATTACAAAGTCTCGTTTTTCTTCTGGCTCTTTACGTATTTCAACAACGGGAAAGAAGGCGGGAAAATTTTAATATCTCTCATTACTTATAATGAACACGCAGTAAAAATATCAATTAATTATTATCGGCGCACATGGATGCTCTTCGTATACTTCGAGAATATTTCATTATAAAAATATTAATGAAACAGATGGTTAATGATGGAAGAAAATAACGATATATTTACTTGAACAATTGTTTATTTTTTTTTTTGCAATTCCTGAAAAGAAAATGGAAAGATCAACTCATCATCGAAGCAATATATGTAGAAAATTGTATGATTATATCAAAAATATAAATCTATTTGATGAAGATGAAGATCTCAATCTAATCGATCAATTACTCGCAACTAAAGTTTATCTGATTCTTTTAGTTTCTTCTCTTATTATTATTGTTACTTTTACTGCATTTACTGTTCAAACTCAATCTGTCACTATTCATTCTCCTGCTGAATCTATCTTCAGACAACTTTCTCTTCAATATCCAAGTACATTCTCGTGTCCATGTTCACAAACATCCATTCGTCAAGAATATTTTGTTTCTTTTGATCTTCAGTATCATCCTATTTGTTCAAGTCAATTTATCAATGAATCTTTTCTCACTACTTTATCTTATAAAAATCGAAAAGATTTCGCAATGTCAGATTATCGTCTTAGCATGCCATCCCATTTTCAAATTCTTGCTTTATTTTGTCGAACAATCAAAGAAACGATCAGTTATTCCATAGATGAGTTTGCTGCTGAACATTTCATTAGCAGTGAAGTTATGAGTTCTGAAATATTTGACTATCAAATCGAACAACTTGTCAATCAAATGAAGACAACAACTACTAACAATATACGACACATCAGTGGTTTCCTTGCTCTAAATATTTTCCAAAGTCGTATCTATTCAGCATTACGTACCAATTATTTCATAAGGCTTAGGCCTGAAATTGTGTATAGTATTACTAATACCCGTCAATACTCTAATGGAAGCAACGTGTGTCGGTGCGATGTACATATTGATTGTGGTAGACCAGCTCGATTTTATAACTATTCAGGATATACTGTGACATTAAAGGCGCAAAAATCTGTATTATTTTCTATTCCTGGTCTAATGGTTGGTTGTTTACCATATAATTCATTATTATCATCAACATTAAAATGCTTTTACAATTCATCATGTATTAACCAAATAGAAAAATACATTCCTAGCTTCTCATTAGTTTCACCATTATCATCATCATTATCTCGATTTAATCCTAATACAAAAGTGAGCGTTCTTTTAGATCAACTCTTCGTCGAATCATGGAATGAAAAGAGTAATTTCTCTGCCTATTTTGAAGCATGTTCGCCATCATCATCAGTTTAAAGTTAACATCAACGTCATAATTATATACTTATGATCGGAAACTGCATCATAGTATTCATACGATGAAGAACATTTGAACTCGTGCGTTGTTGACTTTACAGTGATAATTTGTTTTAATTTTTACAAAAAATTCGATTTTGAAATAGTATAAAGAGACTGAATATCTTTTGTTTAATGATCATTTGTGTTTTTCAAACAATCGAAACGTGTATCGAGTCGATGTTTGTTATGTTATAAATATCTCAACAATAGATTTAGGGTAAATTCTTTCAGATTGATCGATTCAATGGTTTTATCTATGAATTAATATGATTTAAATATAAATTAACATACAAAGCAAAAAGGAGGACGGAGAATGGTTGATGAGACTCGACGTGATACTTTAAATATATAAAAATGAATTGATCGATGAAAATATGTTCATATTTACATTTTTCATTTTTTGATATTCTAAATACAAAAATAAAATTTAGAATTCAAAAGAAGAAAGTTAATCTTTAGTTTTACCTTCTGGATTGATTTCGAAATCTTCACAATTGAGTTAGGATAAAGATGATCTGATAACGGAATTGTTCCTACACCTTCTACTCAATTATACCGACGAAAAATTCTATTGAAACATATTGACATTGGACTTCTCATATTCGATATTGATCTATATGAAAATATGATGAAATGGTTATAAAAAGCGAGAAGGCGTTGGTTGATTCGTCCTACAACTATATGTTCTTGAATGATAAAACACCTTGGAAAGTTTGTTTTTGTCACCTATTCATGAGAATTCGAATGAAAACAAGAAAAGTATGTCGATGATAAATCGTACAGAAGTGAATATTGATGTGTATTGATTGTCTGGAATTACAGAGTTCGTATACGAAAAGAACTTACGAGGGAACCGTTCGAGGTGATTAACAGGTTTAGGTCTCATCTTTTGGTGGTAGATAATCCTCGATGAGGTATGAAAAACCTCAAGAGGATTCGAGCCCATGGGCCTTTTATCTAGAGTTATAGATGTTTTACTGAAGTTTTTGCATAGAGCTAGGTATCT
>CAJNOJ010000511.1:0-45280 GCA_905250025.1 Adineta ricciae
ATTTTGTGAAAACTTCTACTTTATTCTGTTGACACATGTCGGTTTTTAGAACTATGTGCTGAGCAGCCGAATATACTTCGGAAAGCAAAAATAAACTAGATTATAGCAACGAAAAAGTTACTATGGGGAACTGATTCTCCATATTTCACTTGATGCTAAAAGTACAAAACAACTCAGGTGACATATTTCCAGAAATTCAGCACGGTAGATCTACTTGGATTTTGTTCATATCAATCCACAGATGAATTGACACAAAAGGTAATTCTAATATCACCTTCACCATCAAAGTAACTTTTCGAAGAGCGATGTCAACTTCGATTCCCGATATGGAACCATCTGTAACGAACACATAAGGAGAACATGCATGAGAGAAAACCAAGATTACCTTGCTGGTTGCTTGTGATTGATTTTCTCGAAGTTTCAAAACATTGTCGAAGAACCATCAGTGATGAATTGATGTTGCCTGCTTCTTTCACTCGTTCACCAACTGTCTTCGCTCGATTAACACGTTCACTACCAGCCAGATCAACCGAATGGATTGTACTGAGAGTTAAATCATCTTTTGCCTAGAATACAACACGTCAACCACAGAATCATATGAGTGAGTTCGATGACTTACGAGTGATGTTGGTAGAATATCATTTTGAAATTGTATGAGACGCACTGAAAGGACACTGTGTGAACGACTTGACACTGTGTTCAGCTGTGTATGTGCAATACGACGTCGCTTTAGACCCATGTTCCACAAGTCGATGACTTCTTCGCTGGAACGGACTTCGATTTCTCTCACATCTCTGATGTATGGTCGACTACGATTGTCTTCACGCAATTGTTTTGATCAAGGTGCTCTACAATGCAACGAAGAGACAATAACTTCATTATTTCTTTCAAACTGTCGTACTTCTTGAGGATATCGTAATCAAACAAATCATAAATGTAATTGTTAGAAATCTCAACAAAGGTAAAAAACACAAAATAAGACGAATTTCCATTCAATTGTGGGTTATGCAATGCCGTAGAATCCAACGTGCGAGTATTATATGTTTCAGTAGCTGTAATCATAGTCTTTTTTCTTCACTTGGAATATATGAAAGAATTGTTATGTATTTGGCACGTCGATTGTTTCAATTTCTGATCACTTGAATCTCTCGACGTTGACGTTCAAGTAAAATATCGGCTTCACTTTGGGTTTCGAAACTGTTTTGTCGATCAGAACGTAAATCCTAAATGATGAGTACTGATGAAAATGAAGAACAAGTGGGTGGAAAAGCAAGCGAACATTTTTTTTTTGTCGAGATGAGATCCAATCCAAGTTGAACTATTCAATGCGACGACTATTTCATACATAGACGACGCATCGAGATTTTGTAAGTATAGATCACGATCTCTCGATGATGAAATGTGTACATCGTCTCTCCTATGAACAAGATCATCAGATGAAGACAATTCTAAACAATCAAAACAACATATGAAGAATTTTTGAGCGGACTGTGAGCCATCTCGTTAGTTATCTGTTAGCGAGCTTATCACCCGTGTTATTTTTGGAGATTCTTATATAAAATTTAAAGCGGAGACAGAGATTATATGTCGATTTGTATGAAAGTCTCCGGAAGCACTACTTTGAGCTCGATAAAGACCCAGATCATGAAAATTAGTCATCTGTAAACGCTCATCATATTGAATTGGATTTTGGCGGTTTACTTGCTCTGGAGGCAATTCAGAGTGCCTAAATGTTTCTTTAATAAAGATAAATTAGAGTTAATCAAATATGCAGAACGATGTAATAATTATTTCTATGGAAAAATTTTCAACATATATTCCGTTTGAGTAAAGCGATATAGATGACACTAGAGAAAAGTGCATTTGCTTTGAATCTGGATGAAAGAAACATGCTTTTATTCTGAAAAGAACATCTATCAGTAATCATTCTAAAAGTAAAGGGCAATAAACATTGATCTTGTCTAAATGCATCATCAATAGTTCCTTTGATTTTCTAAAAAAAGTCTGCGATTCATTGATATTGATTTATATGTGAAGATGCTCTGACTAGAAAGAAAACAATTATGAAATAAATAAATAATCGTGTTCGAGATATTTGAAGTGATGCAATAAGAAAGAAAAGAATTTTTAAATCGATCTTGAACAATGTCACCACGATAGGGTTCATGAGTTGATAGTCAGATACTCGAAGATATCGTTGAATAATTTGACTATCGTAAGAATTTACGCAAAATGTTTCAAAAGTAAGACGTTTCTACTTTTATTGTTTCCTACTAAAATGTTCAATATTGAATATGACAACTGTTTCCACAAAGAATCAGCTACATGGAAACTTTTGATATTGCCAGCTCTTACAAAAAATTAGAATTCTGACGAAAAATTATTACCAGTTACCGATATTAATCAAGGCTTTTCTTTTTGTCTTTTATGGAGAAACAGCTGCGAATAATTTGAAACTTTGAATAGATGGTAGAGATATGTGTGACTACGCATTATGCGCGTTAATGAAATAGTTCTGTCAACGGAAATCATATTGTTTCATTCAAATATGTATCTTTACACTTGAAGACTTGACACATTGATGAATATTAAAGTCTTACATCGACTATTACGCACTGCAGCTTGTGTCTCAAATATGAGTGACTTGCTAAATTACTGTAGCGTGCTGAGAACAAATCCACGGAAAAGAACTTTCTGATGATTGTGATTATGAGTAGTGTTTGTACCAGTCACTTCTATATGAGACGACTATGTGTAGAATTGCTCTATTACCTTCTTACATGAATTTAATCTCAAGGATTTTCTAAAATACCATGTAATATTCCAAGTACGATTGTTTTCTTATACATTTAAATGTTCAGGTTAAATTTCGAATTTATTGAAAAGATTTCTAACGCTTTAGATTGTACATGTGTGTACCACCTAAAATAAACTGTTCTCTGAACTCACGGGCTTTTCATAGTATACTTTACATGCTTTACCTACAATATGATAGAATGCAAGCAAAAAGAAACCGTTGATTCATCATATTAATACCATTTTTGCGACGACATTGATTAATGTGACCTCTATGCGATTCAATTGTAGCAGTGACATCGGCGCTGATGTGAAAATATGCTGTAAACATCTCCCTTCGAATAAAATTTGACACTTGTTTACATCATTATTTTCTTTACTACATGAAAGGAACACTCTGCAGTCGTCGTACTTGCAGCAGTATCTGACCACAACCAGCAGATAAAATGATCGAATTTCTGTTCAGTTCACTTCAATCAATAGGAGATAATCTGACACACAAAACATGAAATTTCATCTAACATATAGTATAGCCATTGTGTTCTCAAATCTTACTGAATGTACATAATGCCAACTCAAGCGTGGGGAAGAAGACTAAGTCCTCATATTTTAAAATATTTTCTCGTATCAATCTAATGGCTTTTTACAACACATAGGATTTTGAGAGCGGGACCCTTCACATTTCTCAAATGTACCTTCCTTAACAACAATAAGTCAACTTTTGGATAACTTTAATAGTTTCATTTTTCACCCGCAATAAGCTTTTATTCACAATTGGTGCGACAGCTTCCGAGTTCTTTCGTTATGTAGAAAGGCGTTTTTTAACCTCAAGTGATACTCGATTGACTTCATACAGTCTATCTGATATTCGACAAAATTGGAACGGCAACTACGATGGAGAAGCCGGTTCGTCTTTCATCGAAAGACATATAACATCAACCAAAGGAGCATGATGAGAAATTTTCATTAAATTTGATCGAGAAAAACAGACTTTTGAGGTTTTACATGTACAACTACGAAGGTTACGATAGAGAATTGTAGTTCATCTATGTATGATAAATTCACCGTTCTGCTTAACCTCATTTCCATTATGATTATGTAATAACTGATGGCATCAATGGAGTGCGACATCTCGCATCTGTATGGTAGTTTTGTATGCTCAATACGGTCTGTCATCAGAGGTTAACCGCCTATCCTATCAGGAAACACATTATTGTTAACTCTAGAAGAAAGGAACAGAAGAATTTCTTCTGCATTCATTATCTATTTCGGCATTGACTTTATTGTCTTTCGTGAATGTTGATTATATAAATAATACGATTTTTCCTGTGATTACAGTTCACTGGTATGGTCGCCTTCCATTCTGTGAAAGTCAATGAGGTTATAGTATTTGTTAATAACCGATCATCATTCTAGTTAAACAGACTTTATTCCGTGTTATGCAGCGAGCATGACAGCGTGACACGAACCATCTAATGTGACTGATCGGTATTTAAGACGTTGACGCATCTTTCGTGAAATATTTCTTCATGGATGTTTATCTCATCTTTCATGTTATCAAAATGAATCATCTATTTCTCATACGAGGTATAATGAACGCTATCAGTTGAGACAGGCGAGTATTCTTTCAGTCATACTGCAAATATAGTATTTGAGGCGAAGTTGGAATGAAAAGACAACTGAATAGTTTCATTTATTGTTGCCAAGAAGATAAATTCGTCTTGATGAGAACTGTATAGTACTATTTTAAAACACACATATGCCTGTACTCATAAAGGAGTGTCATTTTTCATGTTTTACTTTTCTTCGTTGTCATTTTGATACCAATTATTCGATTATGATACGATTGAATCTTGTACTTAGATAATGTCACTCCCAATTGAATACTAGTTCTCAACCATTTATTCGAATATTCTTTACAATATACTTCTTTTTTCTACATGTAATTCTAATTTCATTTCAGATTTGTCTATATTAATTCAATCCGATAAACTTCGATTTCGTTCTTATTACTGATATTTATCCAATGAACATCAAGATGAAAATCAAATATGATATCTCGCCAGTAAACCAAGATTCCGCAATGATATCTTTCATAGTTTATTTGTGCGGTATGCTTCTCTTCGCCTCATTTATATTGCATCTTGATCATGTTCACCGCTCAGTGGTCCGATCACGCCTGGCCAATCAAACATATGTGAATGCTGAGATTCCTAGGTGCGGAATTCCTTATGACAAACTTTGTTGTTTTGTCTTACAATCGGCTGATGCAGGAATTTTGAAACAGTGTATTCCTTACCCTCTTCTTTTACTGAGTCGAATTGCTGTGCCAGTATTCATGGCAATGATTGCTTTTATCTTGCAACTAGGTTTTAGAATAGATGGAAAACACAGTCGTCTCGTTGTTCGTACTCTATGGACGATTTACGCCTTGGTTTTTGTCATTATTACATACAGAGTTCATTATGATAGTTGTTTTCACCGTCATACAGTGATATTTCTGATAGTTCCTGGTGGACTTCCGTATTTGATCGTAGCAATGTTGATACCAGAAGGTACAGGTCGCCCTTTCGCCTTATATAGAAATGATAACAACTCTGATCATGCACCAATCGAAGTCGATGATGAATCAACTGAAGCTGTCGACGACAGACCCATCGTATGGACGAAAATACTTTGACATGATGGAACACAAATTCTTCATCATTATCCTTTCGCAAACTCCTGTTTATCATAGTATCGGAGTTGGAAAATGTTTGTAACAATATAAGTTCATTTGATCGCTATTAAATTGTAGATTTACCGTTGTTGTTTTTGTTTCTTCATTCAAATGAATTCATGCCAAATACAATGTCACTCTACTCAATCTCATATTCATATACTATTCATACTGCCAGTAGCTGCCTAATTCCACTTATAATATAAGTGCTCAATTCCTATAATACTAATCTTTTCCTAGGAATAAATGTAGTTATACCTGCGTCCCCATCGCCCTCACCCTCAAGATATGCTGTTCCGTTGCTTTCCAGTCTTGATTTCCACAAACAAGATCATTTGTTTAACATAGACTATGTCTAGAGGTAGTTTCAGTCGAGCCACTTTTCAGCCATGTTCGTACTGAATCGTTGTTAGAATCCACTCGACTGAGTCAACCGGTGTTGAATTCAGTTATGTTTTTTGGCGTAACATCTAAACAATGAATAATGGTAGCGGATGATCTTTTCTTTAGAATTATCTACAAATTTGCTTCACAGGTATAGATGAACGAATTTTTTCAATACAAAATATAAACACTATGCATGCGTCTGCGAAAACTCATCACAACAACGCACAGATTCGTACTGTGTAGTTGCAATAGAAATCACAAGATACATGGTAATTTGTTTACATAAGTGATTTGACGGAAACCACGAATTGTTCACTCGAGAAGTCATCGTTTGTTGCCATCGATCCAAAGATGTTCAGCATGTCAGCGTATTGTCGACTAAGCTCACGCGTTTGAATTTTCTTCCTTTTCATTTCATTGACCCCCCACACAAAAACAACCAAGCTACTTTCACAAAAAAGTCATTTCTTCTTGCAAATTGTTGTTCAGCGTCATTGAGTTTGATTTTCATTTTGTTTTCGAAATCAATCTTGTCTTTCCGTCGTTCAGAATTCAATGTTTTGATTTCATTGTTTTGTTCTTCAATCTAAACACCAACAGATCTCTGCGTTCCGGAAGAGAAAATGAATACAGTACTTGTAACTTCAATGCTTTGTTGTCACATTCAGTTTGATTTGTTGTTTTCAACAGGCCATTCTGTGACTTTTCCCATAGTTTGATGTGTGTTTGCAGATGACGACTCGTTTTTGTTTGTTGAGCACTTTCCTTGCACAGATCTTCTTGATCGGCCATGGGTCGAATCATAGTGTGGCACCACTTCAAGAGTGAATTTGCGCAAGAATTCTCGTTGTTCTTGGATGAGCTACACAGACTTGGTCTGGATTATATTGAAAACGTATGAGAAACTTTTACCGTTCATATCGAAGAATATTTTTGGTTATTGTTTAGTTAATGAAAATAAAAGTGCAAGTTATCCTCGAGTTTTGTGATAAGAGTATCATTTCAAAGATTTTTTATTGTAGAAATGTGAATACCAATCGAGTTTGTTCTAGACGTTGAAAAAACGAGAGCGTGAGCGTGCCTAACAGCATCATCACACACGATTCAAGTTCATCATCTTTACGAGTGAAAAACTTCTTCTCTTTTCTGTAGAACATTTGCAAATAAATAGACTTTCTACAAGGATTGATGCTGGAAGCAATGACACGCCCTCAAAGCTAAAAACATCATAAATCAGATTATTCACATAGAAGTCGTCTGAAGATCTCTGTTTCTCATATGATTTCAGATTTTCACTGTAGAGCATCAGAGTAAAGTTGCCTCGTCATATCACACTGTTCTCCGCTTCAGGCTTCCGATGCGTTATATATCCACTGTAAAAATAATGTATTATGGATAATATATTGATATGAAATTGAGTCGAATGACATTATATTTCACATGTATTTATTTGAATGAAGAAACACAAAAAAAACAACGGTAAATATACAATTTAACAGCAATCATGTGAACTTGCTGTTACAAACATTGTCCAACTCCATACAATGAGCGAATTATGGTGAGGAACGTGTATTTCATCATGTCAGAGTATTTTTCTCCATACGATGATTCTGTTGTCGACTTCGATTGATTCAAGATCGAAAGTACCATCGTTGTTGTGAGAGGAAGAACGACGCGTCATACAGTTTATTATATGCACCCATAGAGCCCATGAGGAAATCACGGTAGTAATAATAAAAAGTTCAGATATTCTGTAATGAAAACAACTGTCATAATAAACCCCGCAACCAACACACACAAAGAGAAAAGCGCAAATAGCCCATGAAAGAATGATTTGCTTTTTCATTGTAGTTTATTCACAATTTCGTCGAATGTCAAGTGGACTGTATGAAGTCAATATAGTGTCACTTGAAATTTGAAAACGCCTCTTCCACACGTCTATGAAAATTGATCGATACGCGAAAGTTAATTGTTACAGAAATTATTGGATAAGAGAATACGACACAGTTCGGGAGAAGAAATAACACGCTGAAAATTTCTTCATCCTGGAGATAGAGTTAAGTTAGAATAAAACAGAACACACCCTCACCCTCGAGTGTCTCAGTCTTTCTTCACTAAAGGTAAGTTGGAGTTACGGAAATACACAAAATAATTGCATGATTCTTTCTATGAAAAACGTTTTCAACGTATTTTCTCTAATATTGGTTAAGTGATATTGATTTCGCTAGAGAAAAGTGCATTTGCATTGAATCTAGATAAAAGAAACATGTTCTTGTTCTAAGAATAACCATCCGATCAGTAATCAGTCTAAACAGTAATAGACATTCGTCTTGTTCAAATGCATCCTGAATAATTGTTTTGGTTTTCCAACGAACTCTACAATTCATTTGATAATCTACCTTTTGTACACTATTTGAACTTGAAGATCTTCAAAGAATACCATGTAATATTCCAGTTACGATTGTTGTCTTATATGTTTAAATAATCGAGTTAAATTCGGAATTCACTCAAAGAACTTCCATTACTGCAGGTTACACATAAAGAACTTTGTGTACGTAGTGATACACCTATGCATACTTTTTCAAATAAACTATTCTTCGAATCCACGGATCTTTCATACTATAGTGCTTACGTTCTTTACCAACGATATGATAGAGTGAAAGCAAAAGACAACCGTTGCTTCATTGCATCAATACGATTTTTGTACCAAAATTTATCAATACGACTTCTACTCGATTCAAGTACAATAGTGAGATATACGCTGACACAAATCTTCTGAAAACATTTCCTTTCAATTCTCGTGTGACATTTGTTTGCACCGCTTCCCTCATCTTTACTACACACGAAAGGAACATGATGTAGTTGTGGTACTTTCAGCAATATCGGGTCACACCTAGCAAATAAAATGACCGAAACCTCTGCTCAATTTGCTCCGATCGACACAAAATAATCTGGTACACAAAACATGAAAATTCATGTAACATGAAGCATAACCACTGTGTTCTCAAATCGAACTGAATGTATGTAGTGCTGACGCAAATAGGGAGAATCCGAGCTGGATGCTCAGCTTGTTGAAAATGCTCCTCGGGAACTGATGGCTTTCCAATAACGGATAAGGTCTTCGAAGCTGAGCTCCGTCTCTCTCCAAATGCACCTTTCTTAACAACAAGAAGTCAAGTTTCGGATCATTTTGATAGTTTCATTTTCCACCGATAAGCCTTTGTTAACAAACGGTGCGACAGTTTCCGAGTTCTTTCGCTACGTAGAAGAGGCATTTTAAAATCTCAAGTGACACTTCATTGATTTCATACAATCTACCTGATATTTGACAAAATTGTAACATCAACTGCGATGGAAAAGTCGATCAGTCTTTTATGTAAATACACATATCATCAACCAAAAGAGCATAATCAGAAAGTTTCATTACATTCAATCGAATCAATCAAAGACTTTTCAAGTTTTGCATCCAGAACTATGGCGACGGAACCAAAGAGCATATATCGAGCGCAATATCTAATCGAACATCTGCGTGTTAGTTGTATATGATCAATGTGATCTATCATGAGAGGCTAGCATAGTATCCTATCAGAAACTGGACTGTTGTTAATTTGATTTGCAGAAAGCAGAATTCTTTCTCTTCTGCCTTGTCTTCATTGTCCTTTGTGGATATTGGCTACATATATACTGACCTTTTTGCAGCGTGATCGCATTCCATCCCATCAAGACCAGTCAGATGTTAGCATCTCTCGATAACTGACCATCACCGGAGTCAAACTGGCTGTATTTCACACTATGTACCGAATACGACACCTTGACGCAGACCATCTAATGTGATTCATCAGTATTTGAAATGTTGAAGTACTTTTCGTAAGACATCTCTCGACAGATTTTTCTATTTCATCTATAACATGCTATCAAAATAAATCATCTATCTCTCTATACCAGGTATGATGAACACTATCAATTGAGACAGGCGAGTATTCGTTTAGCTACATTGCAAACATAGTACTTGCAGCGAAGTTAGAATGAAAAGAAAATAGAATACTGGCATTTGTTGTTTTCAACAAGATGATTCCATCTCGATTAGAAGTGTATGCACTGTCTCATACTCTTTTCAAGCGCACATGTTCTTGAATTTATATTAAAAAAGGACCAGTTTTCATGTTTAACTTTCTTCATTTTCCTTCCAGTAGTATTGATTTGTTCATAATACGATTGAATCTAGCACTTAGATTATGTCATTCTAATACTTCTCATTCATCTACTCGAACGTTCTTTACGATATAGTTCTTTTTTCTACATGTAATTCTTATTTCATTTCAGATCTACCTCTATCGACTCAATCCAACAAACAAACTTCGATTTCATTGTTGTTACTGAGATTTATCCGACGAATATCGAGATGAAAATCAAATATGATATTCCGCGTGCACACGAAGACTATGCAATGGTATTTTGTATAGTTCTTATGTTTGCTGCTGGTATGTTTCACTCGCTTCAATTGCGTCTTAACAACGTTCATCGCTCAGTGGCTCGTTCTCGTCTGAGCAACCAAACAAACGACATTCCTGAGATTCCAGTCTGTGGAATTCCTTATGACGCGCTTCGTTGTTCTGTCTTACAATCGACTGATCCAGAAATTTTGAAACACTGCTTCACTGACACTCTTCTTATGCTCAGCCGAATTTCAGTCCCGGTATTCATGGTAATGATTGTTCTTTTCTTGCAATTTGCTTTTACAATAGATGGAAAGCACAGTCGTCTCGTTGTTCGTACTCTGTGGATGATTTGCGCGTTTGCTCTTGTCATTATTACATATGGAATCCATCATGATAGTTGTTTTCACAATCATACATTTCTATTAATGAATCTTTCTGCTGGGCCTCCATTTACTATCATAGTCAATTTTATGCTAGAGGGCAGAGAGCGCAGTTTCCCTTTGCATAGAAATTATAACAACTCTAATCATGCATCAATCGAAGTAGACGATGGACCTGCTGAACCTGCTGACAACAGACTCATCCTATGGGTGGAAATAGTCTGACATGGTGCAACACGAAATCTTCATCATTATCCTTTCGCAAACTCCTGTTTGTCATAGTATCGGAGCTGGACAATGTTTGTAACAATAAGTTCATTCGATCGCTATTAAATTGTATATTTACCGTTGTTGTTTTTGTTTCTTCATTCAAATGAATTCATGCCAAATACAATATCACTCGACTCAATCTCATATTCGTATACTATGCATATTGCCTTGTTTTCCTTCATTATCTATTTTGACCTTGACCTCGTCGTCCTTTGTGCATGTTGACCATATAGAATAGTGCACTTTTTCTTCTGCGTTTACAGTTTATTAGTATGATGCTATTCCATTCCGTGAAATCAATCAGATCTAAATATCTGTTGATAATTAAACCTGATTGAAGTAAAACTGGTTTCATTTCGCATTACAAAGCGAGTATGGCAACTTGACACGAACCATCCAATATGATTGATCAATATTTGAAATGTCGACGTCTCTTTTGTGAAATATTTTTGACAGATTTTTATTTCATCTATAACATGCTATCAAAATAAATTATCTATCTCCCTATGACACGTATGATGAACGTTATCAATTGCGAGAGGTAAGTATTTGTTCAGCTATTTTATGAATATAGCATCTGTAGCGAAGTTAGAATGAAAAGAAAATAGAATATTGGCATTTGTTGTTTTCAACAAGATGAATTCATCTTGATTAGAAGTGTATGCACTGTCTCATACTCTTTTCAAGCGCACATGTTCTTGAATTTATATTAAAAAAGGACCAGTTTTCATGTTTAACTTTCTTCATTTTCCTTCCAGTAGTATTGATTTGTTCATAATACGATTGAATCCAGCACTTAGATTATGCCATTCTAATACTTCTCATTCATTTACTCGAACGTTCTTTACGATATAGTTCTTTTTTCTACATGTAATTCTTATTTCATTTCAGATCTATCTCTATTGATGCAATCCAACAAACTTCGATTTCATTGTTGTTACTGAGATTTATCCGACGAATATCGAGATGAAAGTCAAATGTGATGTCACCCGAGCAAAGCATGATTATATCTTAACATCTTTCTTACTTTATATGGTGGTTTACCTTGTGTTCTTCTCAGTTCTAATATGTATTGGTAAGACTCACCGCTTAGTGGCGCGTTCACGTCTGGCGAATCAAACAGATGTCAATTCTGAGCTTCCGACATGTGGAATTCCTTATGACGAACTTTGTTGTTCTGTCTTACAGTCGACAGATCCAGAAATTTTAAAATACTGTGTACCTGATAATATTCTTTTGCACAATCGAATTACCGTGTCAGTATCCATGGTAATGATTGCTTTTATCTTACAGTTCGCTTTTAAAATAGATGGAAAACACAGTCGTCTCGTTGTTCGTACTCTATGGACGCTTTACGCCGTGGCTTTTGTCTTTATTACATACAGAGTTCATTATGATAGTTGTTTTCATAGTCATACATTTGAATTTCTAATCTTTCCTGGTGCGATTCTCTACTGTATCGTATTAAGTCTGGTGCCACAGGGTAGAGACTGCCATCTCCCTTTGAATACAAATGATAACAACTCTAATCATGCACCAATCGAAGTCGATGATGGATCAACTGAACCTGCCGACAACACACCCATCCTACGAGTGGAAATACTCTGACATGGTGCAACACGAAATCTTCATCATTATCCTTTCGCAAACTCCTGTTGGTCATAGTATCGGAGCTGGACAATATTCGTAACAATAAGTTCATTTGATCGCTATTAAATTGTAGATATACCGTTGTTTTTTGTGTTTCCTCATTCAAATGAGTACATGTTAAATACAAAATCACCCTATTCAATCTCATATCCATATACTATTGACAGTCATTTCACTTATATGAAGAATAAAGGTTTTCAGGCGACTTCTATATGAATGATCTTAAAGTGATGTTCTATCTTTGATGGCATGTTCATTTCAGTGCTTGTATAATTAATCGTTGCACAGAATCTTTTGATTTGCAAATCTTCTATATAAAAGAGAACAAAACTTTTCACTGATAAAGATGATGATCTTCAATTGTGTGTGATGCAGCTGTCAATCTCGCTCACACTCTCGTTATTTCGGAGTCTAGAAGTGATTCGATATACACGAACATTTGTATAATAAAAAATCTTTCAAGGTAAACTATTATAATGTGACGATTATGTTCTGTATTGACTGATGATGTGAATATAATGACACGAGATGAGTTTATTCTTTTAAACCAACCATAGTCTACCGTACATTTGTCCGTTCTTGGAAAGCTTTCACAGCGTACAGAACCACTGTGTCATATGGAATCACCTCGTTATTATCAGATATGAAGAAGATTAAGACAGATAACAGTGATTAAATCAGTACTACTTATGAAGCGTCATAAATAAAACTCAACAAAAAGTTTAGTGTGAAAACCAAAGTCACACTGGAAACAATCAATAGTTCATATTTCTGTGAAACTTAGCTTTTTCTTTGGCGTACATCTAACTTTCCGCTTGTAGACAATTCTCGTTTTGAAGTTTCGGCCTACTAGCGAAAAAAACCCGTTGAATTCCATAGAACAATGCATATTAAGAAGCTTTGAAATGATACTTTGATCACAAACACTCGACAAAAACTTGCACTTTCAATTTTCGTAACTACATGATAACCAAACATTCTTCGATATGAACGATAAAATTTTCTCACACATTTTTAATATAATTCAAACCAAGTTTGTGTAATTCAACCTTTCGTTCTTGACAGCTTTTATTATCGTGAGTAGAAACGAAGGAAAAGGAAAGACCTTTCTTTCTCCCTCTTATGTTCAGCAATCAATATTTGAATTGACTATGATGATTATAACATAAGAAATAACAAAAATTTCTCGTCCGAAAAACAATCATGTGTTTAATTCGATTGAACATGATATAACATTCATTATACCTCCGTCAACTTCCGAAACGAATTCTCTTGGTTCTATAGTAATAGCACAAGCACACCCATGTTTACTCAGTTGAACACAAGACGCTACTAACCCACTTTTCCTTTTTCTCTTCATCGATTTGTTTCATACAAAGTTCATGACAGATCCGATGAACATGTATTTCTCTTGTGTATAAATTTAACATACTATGTTCATTCGCTCAGCTTTTCTTCTTTTTCGACAAGAATAAATTCACATTTCTATAAGACACACATACAATTAGTCAGAGAATTAGGAAGACGAAAATACATAGAAATTAGAATGTAAACAGACAAATTAGGTAAAGAAAAATTCCTTTCTTGTTTCTTCACATACGAAATCGTCTAAAACAAAAAGAAAATCATCAAAACACTCTAAATAGCTTTAAACAAGATGTTCATTTACTTGGGTGCTACAGCTGGACCCTGACGAGACGAAGGAGATGGTGTATTCGTTGATATTACTTCTCGAAGAACTCGTTCTTCACTTTGACATCGTTTGTGCAATATCAATGGATCTGGTGGTGATGTACATGTCAGTCGCTCAACATCATTGAAAATCACATTCACTCCACCAGTACTTGATGGAAGAACATCACCCTAACAAATGAAACAAGGGGTGATTAAATTTGCTTCTTCATCTTCGCAGCTTACCTTGACGAAGTCAGTGACAATTTCACCTTGTGCATCAAGATTCTGATGTGTCAACACGTATTTCGTTGTTCGGATGATTTCATCTTTCGCCGGTGCTTTTTGTGTGCACACTTTTTTGTGAAACTTTGGTTGAAGAAGAGTTTCTGAAATGATCAATCAATCATCATTTCGGTAATCATTCATTCGAATCTTTATCAAACCTGTTGGAACTGTTCCTTGTGGTCGATGTTCCAGCCAAACTTCACTCAAAGATCGTGATCGACGATGTTGCTGTCGAGGATGAGCAACAACTGCATGTGTATGGCTATTGTCAATGTGCATTGGTTCAGTATTTGGTGTATGAGGATTAGGGCGTTCCACTGGTGTATTGCAATTCTGAGAGATGATCATTTCAACTCGATGATACTGTTGTCCTTGATTTTGATAAACATTATCAGCTGCATTTCTACAAATATTCCCGTGATTTAGAAGATGTTTGCAATGAATGTCTTCAATACGAACGGTGTTGATGATTGATTGACAGGAATCACGAATTGTTCATTCGAACAACCATTGTTTGTTGCCATCGATCGGATAATGTTTAGTTTATCGTCGTGTTGTCGACCAAGTTCACGCATTCGAATGTCCTTAGTTCTGATTTCATTCATCTCCAAACACAAACAACGAGAATAAATCCACAGAAAAGTCTTCTCTTCTTACATATTGTTGTTCAAGTTCGTTGAGTTTGATTTTCATTTTGTTTTCGAAATCATTCTTATCCTTCCGTCGTTCGGTTTTTAATGCTTTGATTTCATTATTTCGTTCTTCAATCTAAACACCCACGAATCTATGCATTCAGGAAAAGAAATCAAAACAGTACTTGTAACTTCAATGCTTTGTTTTCACGCTCAGTTTGATTTGTTGTTTTCAACAAATCATTTTGTGACTTTTCCAATAGTTTAATACGTGTTTGGAGATGACGAATGGTTTTTGTTTGCTGATCATTTTCTTTGGACAGATCATCTTGGTTCGACATGGTCGAATCGTAGTCTGACACTAATTCAAGAGTAAACTTGCGCAAAAATTCTTGCTGTTCTTGGATGAGCTAAAGCAAACACAAAAAGAGATGTTAGTTGAAGAACTGTTCATGAATGCAAACCATATTCAATCGTTGTCGTTCTTCCATCCGTCGGCGGAGATGTTCTTGAAGAACCGAAATCGACTCATCATCACCAACTCCATCCAGCAAAGAATATTCGAGTGGTGGAAATGGAGAGATCAACGCTTGAGCACTACGATACATTCCATCACTCACAAATTTCATCGATATCATGAACTCACTTGAACTCAGTGAAAAGAATTGGCTGTGCATTCGACTGTTGTTGATTGTCAATGTCACGAAGGACAACACCAGCCGTTGGAGTGCGATTTGATTTAGGTAGAACTGGTGGTGGCGGTGGAGGAGGTAAAGAACGTGGCACCATCACGTCTTTTGTCAATTCACCGAACTTCAATGCATGCTGAAAGTATAACACAACTCAGATAAGTGATTACGAGATATTCATCATGATAGATCTACTTGAATTTCTTCATATCCATCGACAGTTGGATTCACACAAAGGATCATTCGAATGCGACCTTCACCATCAAAGTAGCTTTTGAAAAACGATGTCAACTTCGATTCACGATATGGAACCATCTACAACAAACACATCATGAGATCATGTATGAAAGAAAGTCAAGATTACCTTGCTGATTCCTTGTGATTGATTTTCTCGAAGAGTTTCAAAACATTGTCGAAGAACCATCAGTGATGAATTGATGTTGCCTGCTTCTTTCACTCGTTCACCAACTGTCTTCGCTCGATTAACACGTTCACTACCAGCGAGATCGACCAAATGAATTGTACTGATAGTTAAATCATCTTTTGTCTAGAATAAAACAGATCATCCACAGAGTCATGTCACTGAGTTCAATGGCTTACGAGTGATGTTGGTGGAATATCATTTTGAAACTGTACAAGACGCATTGAAAGAACACTGTGTGAACGACTTGACTCTGTGTTGAGTTGTGTATGTGCAATTCGACGTCGTTTCAAACCCATATTCAACAACTCGATGGCCTCTTCACTCGATCGAACTTCGATTTCTTTCACATCCCTGATATATGGTCGACCACGATTATCTTCACGCAGCTGTTTTGATTGTGGTGCTCTATAATGAAACCAAAAGACAAATGACCTCATGATTTCTTTGAAACTGTCGCACTTGTTGAGAATATCGTCATCAAACAAATCGTAAATGTAATTATTATAAATCTCAACAAAGGTAACAAAGACAAAATAAGATGAATTTCCATTGAGTTGTGGATTATGCAATGCCGTGGAATCTAATGTACGAGTGTTGTACGTTTCAGCAACTCTAAACATGGTTATCTTTTTTCTTAATTGTAACGTGTAAAAGAGTTGTTATTTACTTGGCACGTTGATTGTTTCCATTTCTGATCACTTGAATCTCTCGACGTTGACGTTCAAGTAAAATATCGGCTTCGCTTTGAATTTCGTAACTGTTTTGTCGATCAGAGCGTAGAAGCTAAATGATGAATACGGATGAAAAAAATGAAGAACAAGTGAGTGGAGGCGCAAACGAACATATTTTTTGCCAAGATAAGATCCAATTGAATTGAAAACGACATCGAATGAGCGTGGAATCAGACCGGGATTATTCAATGGTCCCATCATTGTGTAAGTTTTGCCGGAACCGGTGATTCCATATGTAAATAGGACACCTTAACATTTCACATTATCATTGCAGAAAAGAGACACAAGAGAATATATACTATTTTTTCCTTGTATCAGGTCATCCAGTAAAGGCAATGCTAGTTCTTTGAACGCGGCTAATTGAGAAACATTATCTGTAAGAATATGACTGAATTCATAACGGGACTAAAACAAAAAGAAAGAAGTCATGAACAAATGACATAATTCAAACAAATCATCTACTTCTCGAATGGCTCCACTCTTCGCATTCTAAAATAAAATAAAAACTTCTATAGAATTGGTTGTAAGAAAGGTTGAATTACTGACTTCAGATGAATAGAGAACTAATTCTGTTGAACTCGCTACTTTGATGCATGACGATGAGTTCTCTGTTTGTTGCTGATCATTATTTGAGTCTTTCGGTGGTCGTAATCGGCAGAACACCTTAGGAAAAAGAAAAACAACAATTTCAAATCAAAGCCCAGCGAATGATATCGATGACTCACTTCAACAGGACAACCACCACCGTTGGCTAGTAAATCACGTGAACCAAGCTGTGTTTTCTTCATTTGAATGCGTACACATAGACGAAATCGAACGAATTTATATACTCGTCGAAAAGAAACAGAATGAAGAAAAGAATATACATCGATAGATCAAGGGATCCTTTCGTCAGTCAGACTGAATAATAAAGTAAATCTATTGGTCATTCCATAAAAATACCAATATGAATCATTTGCATGCAGTCGTAACTACGGATTGTCTTGTCATGCAATTCAAAACGATACGAAAATTATTTTTTCAAATGATTTCATCTGACTGATGAGTCTATACGATTTTAAATTAACTAAATAACGATGAACAACAGCGGCAATGACTAGGGGACGAGGGGAAGCAATTGCCTCCGTTTGAAATTTTTTCTTGACTGGAAACCTGAGAAGAATATAATAAAAATAGGCTTCTGCATAGATTTATAACTTGGAACTTCGAATCCAACTGAGGGTACGTCGTAAGGTGATGAATACTCGAACAGTTTAATAATTGAATTAAATTTTGAGTTTGACTCTACTGTTTCCGTTTTCCCTAAAAAGCAGCTTATATTTTCCTTTTTCATTTTGAACGATTTAATTCGAATTTTATTCAATCTTATCGTTCACTTAGCCAAGTTCAACATTAATCGTGTGCTTTCTTCGTACAGGCATTCTTCAGCTCAACTAAATGATAAGTCATCAGCTTCATCATCAATCTTGACATTTGACACTGCGGGAAATATTGTATCGTCGATAACATATATGTCAAGCATCTATCGTTTTTACTCAAATGATTAATTTTGTTTCAGCGCTTTTAAAATATAGAGAGGAAGTAAAGCTAAGATCGAATGAGAATCAAATACGATCTCCACGAGAACGACTGATGTTGACATTATAGGCATTTACAAGGATTTTGTCGTTCTGAATTCAGTGCAAGAACACATGATCAAGAAAAATCGAGCAATTTCTTTCTTTTGTTGTTCTTTATATGACTCACATTGAACGACAATTTTTCTTCAATGAAATATTATGAAATCCATGACGTACATACATGTATGTATTGATTTGTGTCATTTTATACATAGAAACAATTGAATAATTACTTTGGTATCGTTGCAAACACATAACTGAGAAAGAAAGTAAGTATTATTCATCTTATTGATGTATTTCTATTGTGAAATGACTGTGATAATTCGAAAATCAGGTATGCATTCAGATTCTTTTCTCGGAATCGGTATTCTTTCCAAGAGTTCTCATATCATTCATTTGATAAAAGTTCTACTATTTTTAGTCTTCGAAGATAACTGATAAGAATAAATAAAAGCATAAAAACCTTTCTTTTATAGCATTCTCTATCAGTTTTTACTAGTTAAAACATTTCACAATGTCTTCAAGAATATGGCCATCGAATCGTGAACCTTATCATGGTGATATTGTTCAAGGTCGACTGGGAAACTGTTTTCTTATTGCATCACTTCAAGCATTAGCATCATGTCAACCACATCTACTAAAATCAATTATTTCGACTTCTTCATTGACCTGTTTCTTCTATCGACAAGGTGAGCGCGTCGAAATTCCAGTCATATTAGAACCATTGTCGGATCAATATCAATACTGTCGTTCAACTATGACGGATGTGCAATGGCCCTATATGATTGAACAAGCTTATGNAGTATTTTGTAATTTTTTTAACTATCGTTTCAACTACGGAAAATATAAACACACCATTAGATAGAGCTCGCCGAGTTCTACTTGGAACGCTGATTGGAACGGTTGGAACGCATTCCTAAACGAATATGGAAAGCTTTTACTCGAATATGGTGCTAACTTCACCGACGTCAAGATTACCTTGCTGATTCCTTGTGATTGATTTTCTCGAAGAGTTTCGAAACATTGTCGAAGAACCATCAGTGATGAATTGATGTTGCCTGCTTCTTTCACTCGTTCACCAACTGTTTGCGCTCGATTAACACGTTCACTTCCAGCGAGATCAACTAAATGGACTGTGCTGATGATCAAATCATCTTTTGTCTAGGATACAACAGGTGATCTACAGAATCATCTGAGTGAGTTCAATGACTTACGGGTGATGTTGGTGGAATGTCATTTTGAAACTGTACAAGACGCATCGAAACAACACTGTGTGCACGACCTGACTCTGTGTTGAGTTGTGTATGTGCAATTCGACGTCGCTTCAAACCCACCATATTTAACAGCTCGATGGCTTGTTCACTCGACCGAACTTCGATTTCTTTCACATCTCTGATGTTTGGTCGACCACGGTTATCTTCAAGCTGTTGTTTCAATTGAGGTGCTCTGTAATGAAACCGAGAAACAATAACTTCATCATGTGTTTGAATTTGAAACTGTCGCACTTGTTGAGAATATCGTCATCAAACAAATCATAAATGTAGTTGTTATACGTCTCAACAAAGGTCACGAACACAAAATCAGATGGATTTCCATTCAGTTGTGGATTGTGCAATGCCGTGGAATCTAACGTGTGAGTGCGAGTATTGTGTATTTCAACAAGGCTAAACGTAATTATCTGTTTCTCCAATCGAAACATATGAAAGATTTGTTCTCTACTTGGCACGTTGATTGTTACCATTTCTGATCGCTTGAATCTCTCGACGTTGACATCCACGTAAGATATCGAGTTCGCTTTGCATTCAGTAACTGTTTTGTCGACCAGAGCGTAAAAGCTAAATGATGAGTACTGATGAAAATGAAACAAATGGAAAATCAAGCGAACGTATTTTTTTGTCACGATAAGATTCAACCGAATTCAAAACGACATCGAATGAGCGTGGAATCAGATCGAAACTATTCGATGGACCGATTGTTTTACACGTTAAGAGATTTTGCAGCTTTAGATTATGATTTCGGGAAGAAGAAATGTACACATCGTCTCTCCTTCGAAGAAGATCATCTAATTGAAACAATGACGACAACGTATGAGGATATTTTTAATGGACTTTCAAAGAACTCATAATTCATCCATTAGTGAGCTTGACATTGATTTGATTTTGCAAGATTCAAAGTTTAAACTCAAACTGTAGCCAGAGATGATCCTGTACGATTGTGCAAAACTCTCTGCAAATATGACTCTGAGTTCGATCAAGATCAAAACTTCGATTATGGAAATTACTCATCCGTAACATTCACCATATCAAATTGGATTTTAGCGGTTTAGTCGCACTGGAGGCAATTCAGAGTGCCTCAGTCTTTCTTCACTAACGGTAAATTAGAGTTACGAAAATACAAAAATAATTTCATAATTCTTTCTATGAAAAACGTTTTCAACGTCTTTTCTCTATTACTGGTTAAGTGATATTCATTTCGCTAAAGAAAAGTGCATTTGCATTGAATCTAGATAAAAGAAACATGTTCTTGTTCTAAGAATAACCATCCGATCAGTAATCAGTCTAAACAGTAATAGACATTTGTCTTGTTCAAATGCATACTCAATAATTGTTTTGGTTTTCCAACGAACTCTACAAATCATTTGATAATCTACCTTTTCTACACTATTTGAACCTAGAAGATCTTGAAAGAATACCATGTAATATTCCAGTTACGATTGTTGTCTTATATGTTTAAATAATCGAGTTAAATTCGGAATTCACTCAAAGAACTTCCATTACTGTAGGTTACACATAAAGAACTCTGTGTATGTAGTGATACACCTATGCATGCTTTTTCAAATAAACTATTCTTCGAATCCACGGATCTTTCATACTATAGTTTACGTTCTTTACCAACGATATGATAGAGTGAAAGCAAAAGACAACCATTGCTTCATTGCATCAATACGATTTTTGTACCAAAATTTATCAATACGACTTCTACTCGATTCAAGTGCAATAGTGAGATATACGCTGACACAAAAATCTTCTGAAAACATTTCCTTTCAATTCTAGTGTGACATTTGTTTGCACCGCTTCCCTCATCTCAACTGCACACGAAAGGAACACGATGTAGTTGTGGTACTTTCAGCAATATCGGGTCACACCTAGCAAATAAAATGACCGAAACCTCTGCTCAATTTGCTCCGATCGACACAAAATAATCTGGTACACAAAACATGAAAGTTCGTGTAACATGAAGCATAACCACTGTGTTCTCAAATCGAACTGAATGTATGTAGTGCTGACGCAAATAGGGGGAATCCGAGCTGGATGCTCAGTTTGTTGAAAATGCTCCTCGGGAACTGATGGCTTTCCAATAACGGATAAGGTCTTCGAAGCTGAGCTCCGTCTCTCTCCAAATCCACCTTTCTTAACAACAATAAGTCAAGTTTCGGATCACTTGGATAGTTTTATTTTCCACCGGTAAGCCTTTGTTCACAAACGGTGCGACAGTTTCCGAGTTCTTTCGCTACGTAGAAGAGGTATTTTAAAATCTCAAGTGACACTTCATTGATTTCATACAGTCTACCTGATATTTGACAAAATTGTAACATCAACTGCGATGGAAAAGTCGATCAGTCTTTTATGTAAATACACATATCATCAACCAAAAGAGCATAATCAGAAAGTTTCATTACATTTAATCGAATCAATCAAAGACTTTTCAAGTTTTGCATCCAGAACTATGGTGACGGAGCCAAAGAGCATATATCGAGCGCGATATCTAATCTAACATCTGCGTGTTAGTTGTATATGTTCAATGTGATCTATCATGAGAGGCTAACATAATATCCTATCAGAAACTAGACTGTTGTTAATTTGATTTGCAGAAAGCAGAATTCTTTCTCTTCTGCCTTGTCTTCATTGTCCTTTGTGGATATTGGCTACATATATACTGACCTTTTTGCAGCGTGATCGCATTCCATCCCATCAAGACCAGTCAGATGTTAGCATCTCTCGATAACTGACCATCACCGGAGTCAAACTGGCTGTATTTCACACTATGTACCGAATACGACACCTTGACGCAGACCATCTAATGTGATTCATCAGTATTTGAAATGTTGAAGTACTTTTCGTAAGACATCTCTCGACAGATTTTTCTATTTCATCTATAACATGCTATCAAAATAAATCATCTATCTCTCTATACCAGGTATGATGAACACTATCAATTGAGACAGGCGAGTATTCGTTTAGCTACATGGCAAACATAGTACTTGCAGCGAAGTTAGAATGAAAAGAAAATAGAATATTGGCATTTGTTGTTTTCAACAAGATGAATTCATCTTGATTAGAAGTGTATGCACTGTCTCATACTCTTTTCAAGCGCACATGTTCTTGCATTTATTAAAAAAAGGACCAGTTTTCATGTTTAGCTTTCTTCATTTTCGTTCCAGTAGTATTGATTTGTTCATAATACGATTGAATCTAGCACTTAGATTATGCCATTCTAATACTTCTCATTCATTTACTCGAACGTTCTTTACGATATAGTTCTTTTTTCTACATGTAATTCTTATTTCATTTCAGATCTATCTCTATTGACTCAATCCAACAAACTTCGATTCTATTCTTGTTACTGAGATTGATCCGACAAATATCGAGATGAAAATCAAATATGATATTCCGCGTGCACACGAAGACTATGCAATGGTATTTTGTTTAGTTCTTATGGTTGCTACTGGTATGTTTCACTCACTTCAATTGCGTCTTAACAACGTTCATCGCTCAGTGGCTCGTTCTCGTCTGAGCAACCAAACAAACGACATTCCTGAGATTCCAGTCTGTGGAATTCCTTATGACGAGCTTCGTTGTTCTGTCTTACAATCGACTGATCCAGAAATTTTGAAACACTGCTTCACTGACAATCTTCTTATGCTCAGTCGAATTTCAGTCCCGGTATTCATGGTAATGATTGTTCTTTTCTTGCAATTTGCTTTTACAATAGATGGAAAACACAGTCGTCTCGCTGTTCGTACTCTGTGGACGATTTGCGCGTTTGCTCTTGTCATTATTACATATGGAATCCATCATGATAGTTGTTTTCACAATCATACATTTCTATTAATGAATCTTTCTGCTGGGCCTCCATTTACTATCGTAGTCAATTTTATGTTAGAGGGTACAGAGCGCAGTTTCCCCTTGCATAGAAATGATAACAACTCTAATCATGCATCAATCGAAGTAGACGATGGACCGGCTGAACCTGCTGACAACAGACTCATCCTATGGGTGGAAATACTCTGACATGGTGCAGCACGAAATCTTCATCATTATCCTTTCGCAAACTCCTGTTTATCATAGTATTGGAGCTGGACAATGTTTGTAACAATAAGTTCATTTGATCACTATTAAATTGTAGATTTACCGTTGTTGTTTTTGTTTCTTCATTCAAATGAATTCATGTCAAATACAATGTCACTCGACTCAATCTGATATTCATATGCTATCTATATTGCCTTGTTTTCCTTCATTATCTATTTTGACTTTGACCTCGTCGTCTTTTGTGCATGTTGACCATATAGAATAGTGCACTTTTTCTTCTACGTTTACAGTTCATTAGTATGATGCTATTCCATTCCGTGAAATCAATCAGATCTAAATATCTGTTGATAATTAAACGTGATTGAAGTTAAACTGGTTTTATTTCGCATTACAAAGCGAGTATGGCAACTTGACACGAACCATCCAATATGATTGATCAATATTTGAAATGTCGACGTTTCTTTTGTGAAATTTGACAGATTTTTATTTCATCTATAACATGCTATCAAAATAAATCATCTATCTCCCTATGAGACGTATGATGAACGGTATCAATTGCGAGAGGTAAGTATTTGTTCAGCTATTTTGCGAATATAGTATCTGTAGTGAAGTTAGAATGAAAAGAAAAAAGAATACTTTCATTTGTTGTTTCCAACCAGATGATTTCATCTTGATTAGAAGTGTATGCACTGTCTCATACTCTTTTCAAGCGCACATGTTCTTGAATTTATATTAAAAAAGGACCAGTTTTCATGTTTAACTTTCTTCATTTTCGTTCCAGTAGTAATGATTTGTTCATAATACGATTGAATCTAGCACTTAGATTATGCCATTCTAATACTTCTCATTCATTTACTCGAACGTTCTTTACGATATAGTTCTTTTTTCTACATGTAATTCTTATTTCATTTCAGATCTACCTCTATTCATTCAATCCAACAAACTTCGATTTCATTGTTGTTACTGAGATTTATCCGACGAATACCAAGATGAAAGTCAAATGTGATATCACCCGAGCAAAGCATAATTATGTTTTAACATCTTTCTTACTTTATATGGGCGTTTACCTTGTGTTCTTCTCAGTTCTAATATGTATTGATGAGACTCACCGCTTAGTGGCGCGTTCACGCCTGGCGAATCAAACAGATGTCAATTCTGAGCTTCCGACATGTGGAATTCCTTATGACGAACTTTGTTGTTCTGTCTTACAGTCGACAGATCCAGAAATTTTAAAATACTGTGTACCTGATGATATTCTTTTGCACAATCGAATTACCGTGTCAGTATCCATGGTAATGATTGCTTTTATCTTACAGTTCGCTTTTAAAATAGATGGAAAACACAGTCGTCTCGTTGTTCGTACTCTATGGACGTTTTACGCCGTGGCTTTTGTCTTTATTACATACAGAGTTCATTATGATAGTTGTTTTCACAATCATACATTTGAATTTCTAATCTTTCCTGGTGCGATTCTCTACTGTATCGTATTAAGTCTGACGCCACAGGGTAGAGACTGCCATCTCCCTTTGAACACAAATGATAACAACTCTAATCATGCACCAATCGAAGTCGATGGTGGATCAACTGAACCTGCCGACAACACAACCATCCTACGAGTGGAAATAGTCTGACATGGTGCAACACGAAATCTTCATCATTATCCTTTCGCAAACTCCTGTTTGTCATAGTATCGGAGCTGGACAATGTTTGTAACAATAAGTTCATTCGATCGCTATTAAATTGTATATTTACCGTTGTTTTTTGTGTTTCTTCATTCAAATGAGTACATGTTAAATACAAAATCACCCTACTCAATCTCATATCCATATACTATTGACAGTCATTTCACTTATATGAAGAACAAAGGTTTTCAGGCGACTTCTATATGAATGATCTTAAAGTGATGTTCTATCTTTGATGGCATGTTCATTTCATTGCTTGTATCATTAATCGTTGCACAGAATCTTTTGATTTGCAAATCTTCTATATAAAAGAGAACAAAACTTTTCACTGATAAAGATGATGACCTTCAATTGTGTGTGATGCAGCTGTCAATCTCGCTCACACTCTCGTTATTTCAGAGTCTAGAACTGATTCGATACACACTCACATTTGTATAATAAAAAATCTTTCAAGGTAAACTATTATAATGTAACGATTATGTTCTGTATTGACTGATGATGTGAATATAATGACACGAGATGAGTTTATTCTTTTAAACCAACCACAGTCTACCGTACATTTGTCCGTTCTTGGAAAGCTTTCACAGCGTACAGAACCACTGTGTCATATGGAATCACCTCGTTATTATCAGATATGAAGAAGATTAAGACAGATAACAGTGATTAAATCAGTACTACTTATGAGGCGTCATAAATAAAAGTCAACAAAAAGTTTAGTGTGAAAATCAAAGTCACACTGGAAACAATCAATAGTTCATATTTCTGTGAAACTTAGCTTTTTCTTTGGCGTACATCTAACTTTCCGCTTGTAGACGATTCTCGTTTTGAAGTTTCGGCCTACTAGCGAAAAAAAAACCGTTTAATTCCATAGAACAACGCATATTAAGAAGCTTTGAAATGATACTTTGATCACAAACACTCGACAAAAACTTGCACTTTCAATTTTCGTAACTACATGATAACCAATCATTTTTCTATATGAACGGTAAAAGTTTCTCACACATTTTTAATATAATTCAAACCAAGTTTGTGTAATTCAACCTTTCGTTCTTGATAGCTTTTATTATCGTGAATAGAAACGAAGGAAAAGGAAAGACCTTTCTTTCTCCCTCTTGTGTTCAGCAATCAATATTTGAATTGACTATGATGATTATAACATAAGAAATAACAAAAATTTCTCGTCCGAACAACAATCATGTGTTTTAATTCGATTGAACATGATATGACATTCATTATACCTCCGTCAACTTCCGAAACGAATTCTCTTGGTTCTATAGTAATAGCACAAGCACACCCATGTTTACTCAGCTGAATACAAGACGCTACGAGCCCACTTTTCCTTTTTCTCTTCATCGATTTGTTTCATACAAAGTTCATGACAGATCCGACGAATATGTATTTCACTTGTGTATAAATTTAACATACTATGTTCATTCGCTCAGCTTTTCTTCTTTTTCGACAAGAATAAATTCACATTTCTATAAGACACACATACAATTAGTCAGAGAATTAGGAAGACGAAAATACATAGAAATTAGAATGTAAACAGACAAATTAGGTAAAGAACAATTCCTTTCTTGTTTCTTCACATACGAAATCGTCTAAAACAAAAAGAAAACCATCAAGATACTCTAAATAACTTTAAACAAGATGTTCATTTACTTGGGTGCTACAGCTGGACCCTGACGAGACGAAGGAGATGGTGTATTCGTTGATGTTACTTCTCGAAGAACTCGTTCTTCACTTTGACATCGTTTGTGCAATACCAGAGGATCTGGTGGTGATGTACATGTCAGTCGCTCAACATCATTGAAAATCACATTCACTCCACCAGTGCTCGATGGAAGAACATCACCCTAACAGATCAAACAAGGGGCGATTAAATTTGCTTCTTCATCTCCGCAGCTTACTTTGACGAAGTCAGTGACAATTTCACCTTGTGCATCCAGATTCTGATGTGTCAACACGTACTTCGTTGTTCGGATGATTTCATCCTTTGCCGGTGCTTTTTGTGTACACACTTTCTTATTGAACTTCGGTTGAAGAAGAGTTTCTGAAATGATAAATCAATCATCATTTTGATGATCATTCATTCGAGTCTTTATCAAACCTGTTGGAACTGTTCCTTGTGGTCGATGTTCCAGCCAAACTTCACTCAAAGATCGTGATCGACGATGTTGCTGTCGAGGATGAGCAACAACTGCATGTGTATGGCTATTGTCAATGTGCATTGGTTCGGTGTTTGGTGTATGAGGATTAGGGCGCTCCACTGGTGTATTGCAGTTCTGAGAGATGATCATTTCGACACGATGATACTGTTGTCCTTGATTTTGATAAACATTATCAGCTGCATTTCTACAAATAATCCCGTGATTTAGAAGATGTTTGCAATGAATGTCTTCAATACGAACGGTGTTGATGATTGATTGACAGGAATCACGAATTGTTCATTCGAACAGCCATTGTTTGTTGCCATCGATCGGATAATGTTTAGTTTATCGTCGTGTTGTCGGCCAAGTTCACGCATTCGAATGTCCTTAGTTCTGATTTCATTCATCTCCAAACACAAACAACGAGAATAAATCCACAGAAAAGTCTTTTCTCCTTACATATTGTTGTTCCACTTCATTCAGTTTGATTTTCATTTTGTTTTCGAAATCATTCTTATCCTTCCGTCGTTCGGTTTTTAATGCTTTGATTTCATTGTTTCGTTCTTCAATCTAAACACTCACGAATCTATGCATTCAGGACTTCGGAAAAGAAATTAACACAGTACTTGTAACTTCAATGCTTTGTTTTCACGTTCAGTTTGATTTGTTGTTTTCAACAAGTCATTTTGGGACTTTTCCAATAGTTTAATACGTGTTTGTAGATGACGAATGGTTTTTGTTTGTTGATCATTTTCTTTGGACAGATCATCTTGGTTCGACATGGTCGAATCGTAGTCTGACACCAATTCAAGAGTAAACTTGCGTAAGAACTCTTGCTGTTCTTGGATGAGCTAATGTAAACACAAAAAGAGATGCTAGTTGAAGAACTGTTTATGACTGCAAACCATATTTAACCGCTGTCGTTCTTCCATCCGTCGTCGAAGATGTTCTTGAAGAACTGAAATCGACTCATCATCACCAGCTCCATCCAGCAAAGAATATTCGAGTGGTGGAAATGGAGAGATCAACGCTTGAGCACTACAATACATTCCATCACTCAAAAATTCCATCGATATCATGAACTCACTTGAACTCAGTGAAAAGAATTGGCTGTGCGCTCGACTGTTGTTGATTGTCAATGTCACGAAGGACAACACCAGCAGTTGGAGTGCGATTTGATTTAGGTAGAACTGGTGGTGGCGGTGGAGGAGGTAAAGAACGTGGCACCATGACGTCTTTTGTCAATTCGCCGAATTTTAGTGCATGCTGAAAGTATAAAACAATTCAGATGAGTGGTTACAAGATATTCAACACGAGAGATCTACTTGAATTTCTTCATATCCATCGACAGTTGGATTCACACAAAGGATCATTCGAATGCGACCTTCACCATCAAAGTAGCTTTTGAAAAACGATGTCAACTTCGATTCCCGATATGGAACCATCTACAACAAACACAGATGAAGACCATGCACGAGAGAAAGTCAACATTACCTTGCTGATTCCTTGTGATTGATTTTCTCGAAGAGTTTCAAAACATTGTCGAAGAACCATCAGTGATGAATTGATATTGCCCGCTTCTTTCACTCGTTCACCAACTGTCTTCGCTCGATTAACACGTTCACTACCAGCGAGATCGACCAAATGGATTGTACTGATAGTTAAATCATCTTTTGTCTAGAATAAAACAGATCATCCACATAGTTATGTCACTGACGAGGGAACATATTTAGGTGTTCAAGCAGTTTAGATCCCATCTTTTGGTAGTAAGTAGACCCCAATGAGGTATGAAAAACCTTAAAAGGATTTGTGCCCTCGTGTCGTTGTTGCCGAGTTATCATCGTTTTACTTGCTTTTTGGCTTGTTGACAGGTGTTTCGATAAAATGCCAACGACACAATTTAAATCTGNCAGAACACCTTAGGAAAAAGAAAAACAACAATTTCAAATCAAAGCCCAGCGAATGATATCGATGACTCACTTCAACAGGACAACCACCACCGTTGGCTAGTAAATCACGTGAACCAAGCTGTGTTTTCTTCATTTGAATGCGTATACATAGACGAAATCGAACGAATTTATATACTCGTCGAAAAGAAACAGAATGAAGAAAAGAATATACATCGATAGATCAAGGGATATTTCGTCAGTCAGACTGAATGATAAAGTAAATCTATTGGTCATTCCATAAAAATACCAATATGAATCATTTGTATGCGGTCGTAACTACGGATTGTCTTGTCATGCGATTGAAAACGACACGAAAATTATTTTTTCAAATGATTTCATCTGACTGATGAGTCTATACGATTTTAAATTAACTAAATAACGATGAACAACAGCGGCAATGACTAGGGGACGAGGGGAAGCAATTGCCTCCCTTTGAAATTTTTTCTTGACTGGAAACTTGAGAAGAACATCATAAAAATAGACTTCTGCATAGATTTATAACTTGGAACTTCGAATCCAACTGAGGGTGCGTCGTAAGGTGATGAATACTCGAACAGTTGAATAACTGAATTCAAGTTTTGAGTTTGACTACTGTTTCGGTTTTCCCTAAAAAGCGGCTGATATTTTTCTTTTGCATTTTGAACGATTTAATTCGAATTTTACTCAATCTTATCGTTCACCTTATCAAGTTCAACCTGCTTTATTCGTACAGACATTCTTCAGCTCAACTGAATGATAAGTCATCAGCTTCATCATCAATCTTGGCATTTGACACAACGGGAAATATTGTATTGTCGATAACATACTTGTCAAGCATCTATCGTTTTTACTCAAATAGTTCATTTTGTTTCAGCGCTTTTAAAATATTGAGAGGAAGTAAAGCTAAGATCGAATGAGAATCAAGCACGATCTGCACGAGAACAACTGATGTTGACATTAGACATTTACAAGGATTTTGTCGTTCTGAATTCAGTGTAAAGACACGTGATCAAGAAAAATCGAGCAATTTCTTTCTTTTGTTATTTTTTATATGACTCACATTGAACGACAATTTTTCTTCAATGAAATATTATGAAATCCATGACGTACATACATGTATGTATTGATTTGTGTCATTTTGTACATAGAAACAATTGAATAATTACTTTCGTATCGTTGCAAACACATAACTGAGAAAGAAAGTAAGTATTATTCATCTTATTGATGTATTTCTATTGCGAAATGACTGTGATAACTCGAAAATCAGATATGCATACAGATTCTCTTTCTCAGAATTTGTATTCATTTCAAGAGTTCTCATATCATTCATTTGATAAAAGTTCTACTATTTTTAGTCTTCGAAGATAATTGATAAGAATAAATAAAAGCATAAAAGCCTTTCTTTTATAGCATTCTCTATCAATTTTTACTAGTTAAAACATTTCACAATGTCTTCGAGAATATGGCCATCTAATCGTGAACCTTATCATGGTGATATTGTTCAAGGTCGACTGGGAAACTGTTTTCTTATTGCATCACTTCAAGCACTAGCATCATGTCAGCCACATCTACTAAAATCAATTATTTCGACTTCTTCATTGACCTGTTTCTTCTATCGACAAGGTGAGCGCGTCGAAATTCCAGTCATATTAGAACCATTGTCGGATCAATATCAATACTGTCGTTCAACTATGACGGATGTGCAATGGCCCTATATGATTGAACAAGCTTATGCTCGATTCTATGGAGACCGATACGAAAATTTGGCTGGAGGAAATACATCTGAAGCAATGTATGATCTACTGGGGAAACCAGTCGAAGAATTTGAGCCGAATGCAACGGATATTTGGGAGAAGATCGAAAAAGGTTTGAGTGAAAAAAACATATTGGTGACTTGTGGTGCCATTGCAACGAATGAAACTGCGACAGCAACCGTTACAAATGGACTTGTAGTCAATCATGCCTATGCAATTTTGGCCACTTTTGTGTATCAAAAGACACGAGAAAAGTTCGTTGTCATTCATAATCCTCATGGCATCAATCATGTATCAAATGAAAATATTCCGGCACGAGATGTAAGCAACCATTCAACTACTGATTTTTGTTAGAAGTATTTATAGATATATCTATCTATTCTCTAGGCATTCTTCAAAAGTATATCGAAAAGTCGTCCACTATGGTCCAACACACCAGGAACTCAATTACTTGCATGGTCTGATTTAAAGCAATCTTGTAATCGTGTTCAGATATGTCATCTGTCTGTTCAATCTCAACAAACATTATTTGGTCATTGGTCATCGACAACTGATGGTGGTTGTTCTAATTATGCGACGTTTTATCGTAATCCATTCATTCTTCTACCTTCTGCGTCTGTAAAGAAACTGACCGTAGTTCTTGGTCATATGGTTGATCAACGACATCAACGAACAACCGCAGATGTGAAACTGAACTATGCACAGATTGGTATCACTGTCGTTCAATTGAAGTCTCATCCGATTTCTACTCATGATAATTACGAAGTTGTCTGTCAATCGAAATTTTGGAATAAACGTGAAGTGACTCTGGCCATTGATGTTGAATCGAAACAAAAACAACAATATGCAATCGTTCTGTCAACATTCTATCCAAACATCCACAGTTCATTCTGGATACAAATATTTTCCCAGCAATCACTGGCACCATTAGAATTACGAACATGGACGAGTGCTTTTCAACAAACACCTCAAAGTCTACAAGGAGAATGGCGTGGAGAGAATGCTGGCGGCCGTAGAGTAAAATCCAGTGCAACAACGTTCAATCAAAATCCTGCATATCTTCTCACACTATCAGGTGCATCTGCTGTTCGCATCATTCTTCAGCAATTATTTGAAGCAGACACTCCACTAGCTGAGCATTATCCCATTGGTATTTATATCGTTTCAAAAACATTTGGCGAAGATCCAGCATTTGTTCGAGCTAGATCTGTGTCGAGATTAGTAAATCTAAAGAGTGAGGAAGAATATTACATCGTTCCAGCTTGTTTTGAACCGAATTCGTTTGCTAAGTTTGCAGTTGATGTTCTTTGCGACACACCATTTACGCTCGATTCTATGGAAAGAAAATTGCCGATAGCGTTGCAGTTTGAAAATAAAGTATCCACACCTCCTTCAACAACAAGAAAACCAGTGACGACAACAACAACCACCAGAAGAGCCGTACCAAAAAGAACAACTATGTCTTTTGCTGCCGCTCGGATGTCTACCATAGCAGATGAATATTCAAAAATGAATGATTGATTAACGACAAAGGAGTCGTTTGAGTTTGTATTTGCCTTTCATTTCCAACATGTTTTTCGATGTTGCGTCAGCGTCAATAAAATTGATTGAGAGTGCTATCGAATAAACGACATCATTTGTTTGACTACTGATCTGTGCATGGTACAGCTCTTCTGGATAACAGCCGTATTTCGATTTTTGTTTTCAACTTCTTTTCGGGTTTAAATCAGGATATCGTAAACAAAACCCAAATAAGAAAATTCAAAGGCGCGAACGTAGACGAGAACATGATGACAAACTGAATATCGTCCGATCGATAGCAAGAAACAATGATTTTTCGAAGGAACAATCCGTAATTCCCATGTCAACAGAGACAGATGATATTTATCGAAATCAAGGACAACAGTATCATCGAGTTGAAATGATCATCTCTCAGATCTGCAATACACGAAACAGCGAACCTATACACATACAGTTGTTGCTCATCCTCGATAGCAACATCGTCGATCGCGATCTTTGAGTGAAGTTTGGCTGGAACATCGACCACAAGGAACAGTTCCAACAGGTTTGATAAAGATTCGAATGAATGATTACCGAAATGATGATTGATTGATCATTTCAGAAACTCTTCTTCAGCCCAAAATTTTTCAAGACGTATCCGTCAGAAACATAATTCTTGTGGTCTTCTGATTCAGTTGAGCTGTAAGTAAAAACTGAGTTTTTTAAAAATCTATCTATTCCTCTAATTTATTTATCGCAGTTAAACTTACACAATCGGAAATGTTGGATCCTCATCGTTTACCGTGAGTATACAACCAATACATACACACACGATACACTCACTTGCCCAGCATGCACATCGGGCGATAAAAGACTTGTCCGTCATGGTAGGGATGATGACGATACATAACACAGCTATATATTGAAAAATAAGCGCTATCGTCGCTAGTTTGTACCGGATGTTTCGAATTTGAAAGACACTAGTGCAACGTAGCAAATACCGAATCCCGACGTAGTAGATGCTGATGAAAGCCATACATTTTTCGACCCAATCATAGAGACCAGCAAGTTTAGCCAAACCAAGAATGAAAGCGACCGATGAGTCGATGCCACTGATGACGATTGCGCTATACGGAGCTCCATATAAAATCGCTATCAACCCTTGGCCAACTAATCCGCCGACAGAGTAAAACACCGGTGACAATTGAAGATCACCAGCCCATAAACTCTTATCCGGAATAGCATACAAATGATAACATACGATGGCAGCCAGGATAGTCAAAAATGTAAAGCCGCGGTCGTCCACTCTCTCTCTAAAATTCAAACAACGTTCAGAAAAGTCATTTTCTTTGCTTCTGCGACGATTATCAATGTTTTTCGTTCATAGGTAAGACGATCAACGGCTGGAATGACTCGATCGGCGGATATGGGCGTTTTTCTCGGAGTGAGTACTTACTTTGGTTTGGGTGCTTGGTGATCGATGGGGTGGCGGTCGTTGTTGGCGGGGATTGTGTGGCGCCGTAGCATGATACTGGATTGTGTCAGTAGGTCCATTCTAAAAATGATAGTTGTAATTAAAGGAACGCTTGATGAACAAATATGTCTGTGTTTGGCAAGTTTCGAACGCTTGTATGATAGTGACTTGAGGTTAGATTGTCGCGTGAAGTTCAGGAAAAGCTTCTAATGAGGAATTATGGGATCGAGGTATGGAGTTTGCTTACTTCTTATTTAAAATCTTCTTTTGTGGTGATTGTACCTGTGTATGTAATGTTACCGTTGAAGTAGAGAGAGATGTATAT
This sequence comes from Adineta ricciae, assembly GCA_905250025.1. Classification (NCBI taxonomy): domain Eukaryota; kingdom Metazoa; phylum Rotifera; class Eurotatoria; order Adinetida; family Adinetidae; genus Adineta; species Adineta ricciae. The sequence goes on from CAJNOJ010000511.1 coordinate 34,818, forward strand.
GAGAACAAAAGAATAATACATTTGTGTGCTTTGTTTAAAATTATTTCGTTCTGTGGTTGGATAGAAGCCAAATCCTCATTTCGTTTTCTTCACCGTACACTTTTTTCTGGATACGTTTTTCGACTAAAGCTATTGTGAAAAAGGTTCTGCTAAATGCTATCAGAGTTGATATCGATTAGGTTTGTGCATGTCGAAAACAAATAGGGTTTAATTAGTTTTCTTCTCAATTTGAGAGTGACTCATTTCGAAAGATATACAGATCACCTCTGGAGCCTAGATGACTCATAGCCGTCTGTGTAGAATGACCAGTTGCCTTGATTCTATGACTCACACTGATCAGACCGAACAAGTCATGCTGCGTCGTGAAATCGAGGTATATGTGTTCTCTTCTTCTGTTTATTTTGGATGGCTTGTTTAGACTCCTTCTGCTTGTGTTATTGACATGCTCGTCAAAGAAGAAAACAGTGTTGGCCACGGGATCTGTTCACGAATGGATGTGGTGCTCCCTTGGGAGTCGATCTTCATCGTTTTCTTGGTGGCTTTGATTCACAATTGTTAATATATCTTTGAAAAAGGTCTTTTTTTAAACAAGAGTGACCACAAGATCTGTGCAAGGAAAATGATCAACAAACAAAAACCATTCGTCATCTCCAAACACGCATTAAACTATTGGAAAAGGCACAGAATCACTTGTTGAAAATAGCGAATTAAACAGAATGAACCTGAATGACAATATGTAAGAAAAAGAAAACTCTACTATGCATGTATTTTTGTTGTTTCTCTTTGAAGATCGATGAAATCGAAACGAAGGAAATTCAATTGCGTGAACTTGGTCGACAACACGATGATAAACTAAACATCATTCGATCAATGGCAACAAACAATGGTTGTTCGAGTGAACAATTCGTGATTCCTGTCAATCAATCATCAACACCGTTCGTATTGAAAGTATTAATTACAAACATCTTTCAAATCGCCGGACTATTTGTAGAAATACAACTGATAATGTTTATCGAAATCAAGCACAACAGTATCATCGAGTTGAAATGGCCATCTCTCAGAAGTGCAATTACACCAGTGGAACGCCCTCATTCTCATACATCAAACACCGAACCAATGCACATTGACAATAGCCATACACATGCAGCTGTTGCTCATCCTCGATAGCAACATCGTCGATCACGATCTTTGAGTGAAGTTTGGCTGGAACATCGACCACAAGGAACAGTTCCAACAGGGTTGATAAAGATTCAAATGAATGATCATCGAAATGATGATTGATTGATCATTTCAGAAACTCTTCTTCAGTCGAAGTTTAACAAGAAAGTATGCACACAAAAAAGCACTGGTGAAGGATGAAATCATCCGAACAACGAAATATGTGTTGACACATCAGAATCTTGATGCACAAAGTGAAGTTGTCACTGATTTTATCAAAGTTAGATGTAAGAAAGAAGATATGAATCTGAGCATGTTTCGTTTCATTTTATAGGATGGTGATCTCTTTCTGTCAAGTACTTGTGGTGTGAATGTAATATTCAATGATGTTAAACGACTAACATCTTCATTTTGACCAGATCCATTGTTATTGCATAATTACATAAGTCGAGCTGCTGTTAAGTACAAAGAACCGAAATTTATATGAATAAGAAGAAAAGAGCCTATTTAACAAACATCTGTGAGGTTGACCTTTAGCTAGTTACTCCTCTTCACGTCGACAAAGAACCAAACAACAAGTGACAAAAAAACACATAAAAATCAAACCGAAAAGTTTAGCAATCCGCCACTTAGTTAGGCTGGTGCTTCTGAGAAAATGCTTGATACCAATATAATAAAAACACATGAGAGTCAGAGTCTGTTGGAGCCAATCGAACCATCCTGGATAACTGTAACTAATGATACCAATAACATCCAAACCCACCTAAGCGATCGCCAAAGTCACATATGCCCAGGTCGATCATTCCGGCGACTGGATCCGTTGAAATTTGAGTCGGTTCCAGTACAGCTCTTCTCGATTCCGGCGGCATGGAAATGGTCGGAAAACGAACCTAACCGGCCGGAACCGACCGTGCCATAATAACCTGGGTGGCACACCGTATAGAACTGCTATCATAATTGCGCCCAGATTATTTGTGGCAGCATTTACCACTGGTGTTGGTGAAGCAGTCTCGAAATCGATCAATATTTTTATTGATACTCCAGAAGGTTCTGTTCTTGCTGCTACATTGTTTCGTCTACACGTTCATTTCCTACCTTTTTTTATGAATCTAGTCTGTCACTTTTTTTGCAGATGATCTTGCCATCGTAATTACAGGCGCACTTGAAAAACAAGCAGAAGTTGCAATGATAATCTTAGAAATATATGCTGATAACAACTTACTCCCAGTAAACATTAACAAAACAAGAGCAATGTTGGTACACAATGTAGTAAATCCATCGTGTCCTAAATAAAATATAAAGGAAACGAACTTGAATTTGTGAAACGATTTAAATATTTGGGAGTAGAAATAACTACCAAAATTGGATCGGGAATTTGTGTCGATAAACGGCTACGAAAAGTTAGAAAAATTTATAATGCTTTACGAATCCTATTTCGAACAATACCAATAGCATTAATCAAACTAAAAAGAAAAATATTCTTTGCGTATGCCTTACCTCATTTAAACTGGTTGTTTTCATGTTGATTCTTTTACACAGAAATTCAACAGGGAAACATTGAGCATGTATATTGCTCTGGTCTTCGTATCGTATATAATCTCAATCAATGGGACGATTTTACTGTTTATACGCTAACGAGAGAACTTAGACTGACTGATTATCTATTTAAATACTGGTATAAATTCAACATACATTTGAGAAATCTCTGGAAGCGACCCACTACCGATCAACATTCAATGCGTATCTATCTGTAAAAGCGCCAAAAAATTGTATCGGAGCATAGATATGCGAAGAAACAATAAATTTCTTGTACGACTTTCAAAACAAGCTAAACGTACAAAAGTGGAAATATGTAATCTATTGATAAATCATCGTCAGCAATATGGGTACTTTAGACACTCCTCCTTCTTAATATGTCACTTCATAGATAAATACCTTATGTAGCTTACGAGGGTTTGCCGAGGTTTTCATCTCAATCCATGCAAAAATCTAAAAGAAAGAAAAATTATGTAGTGCGATGTTCGGATTTAATCTGTATGTAAATCTTTATTTCTCATCTTCAACTCTTCTTTCTCTAGTTAGTTTCTCTTTGGACAACGTTATTGTCAAATTGTATCACTGGATAATATCCAGTGGATATTATATCTTTCGATCTTTCGTGCTTATACTGTGTATGTATATATATATAAAGATGTCGGCAATAACAACAATGTAATTGCTTTTATTGTTCTTTCTTGCTCTCTCTAAATATATATCCTTTTTCTATTATTTTTGAATTTGTAATTAGGAATCTAATGATCGTGTTCCACCAATCTCTCGTTTTCTTCTCTTATAATTGTCAACCTAGTACAAAGGGACAATAAAATTTGCTATAAAAAAAAGTATTTACCACTGGCATATAAGTCAAACTCACATGCCATTTCTTCTTCTCAGGAAGAGCATGCAGGTGAAAAACCGCACCAATCGAAATAGCCAACAGGAACCGATGCACAACACAAACATTAGACCATACCGCTCAAAACTGAAACGAAAATCTCGTTTTCAATGCTTTTCGCCCCAAATAAACGACCAAAAGCGATTTCTATGTGCGTATCCTACGCTATGATTACTCTTCGACACCACCAAATCTACTATCTAACTGTCTTTTCTCTCCGCAGTTTACAGCCCAGACGATTTCTTCGCCCAAACGATTAGCATATTACTGTGCCATCTTTCGACCTGGTCAACATCTGCCAATCCTGTCCAGAGACTATCTTTCGCCACTTCCGTACAATCTCCATAAGACTTCGCGTCGAAAACAGAAATCACACGCACCAGTCGTACCTCGAACCCACCCTTTTCACTCATTATGTTCCCCTCATTTCCAATCACTATTGAAGCAATTACTCGTCTAACGTCATCCGCAAGTCACCGCCAACCGCTTTGGTGCGTTTCCTCGTCGACCGGACCATAGCGAACATACCTTTTCTGCTTTTCAGATGACAATCTATCCAATTGTTCGTTCTACGGCGCTCCCAAGTCAAAATCTTCGACTTCCCAGATCAAACAATCCGACACGGCAATGGTCGGTTCCGGGGTATTCCGGAGATTTCATGGAATCCTGCTTCAGGAACCATCGTCCTGGGTTCGGTGAGTTTTTCGATCGACTGAACCATACCAAACACATTTTTCTGTTTTTAAGATGACTATGTAGTCAACGTGATGTACTTTTGTAGGTTTCATCTGTGCCTTGGAGAATCGCTATCATTGTTTTCAAGTAGTTTGTATTTAAGGAGTTGGTGCTCACTTTTCGTTGTAGTCGGGCTCGATGTGGAGTTCCATTGAAGGTTCGTTTACGTTAGCTCGTCGTGACATTCTAAAATATTGGCGTGATGAAGGTTTTTTTGTAGGATGGGGTATGTGACTACTTAGATGGCAATGAATGAGTGTCGCGCGCAAATCCTGTGTGTAGTCTTCGTCTAGGACGTTTCGGTAGTGCATGTTTGTTTTGTTTCTCTGTGTTTCGAAATAAGTGGATGGTGTCGGGATGAGTAGCTGCCTAATTCGACTTATAATATAAGTGACCAATTCCTACCACATTACAATCCGTATCTACATAGGAATAGAAATAGATTTAGTTTCACTTATACATGGTGTGTCAAAGTTATAGACCCCCTCATTCTTGCTCATGAAAATTTGCGTTATATTTTCAAAAGATATCTATTTGTTCTTCATATATATTCGTTAGATAGATGACTACATATACTACATAAACATATCCCAATGCCCTTATGAACTCGCTTTTGTGAACGACACATTCGACCCAAATCATTTCGGAATCGACGAATACAGAACCGATTTTTGCGATTAAGTATTTCATAGTTGCTTTCATCCGAAAAAATCACATTGGATCAATCTTCGATCGATCAATCCAGATGTTTGCGACACCAGTGAATTCGGTTTCGTCGTTGTATTCGAGTTATTCGAGGTTTTCTTGGTGCCAATATACGATACTACGTTGTAATCTTGTAGAATACGACTAATCGTTGATCGGCTAAGAGATAAATTCAAATCCGTAAAAGAATATCGCACAAGATTGTTCAATGAGAAGGTATCATCTCGAATCTGCTGAAGTTTGATCAATCTTCGTTCACGAGTAGTCGTTTTTTGTGGACGACCAGCGCCAGGTCTCGCAGCAACTCAATGAAATTCGTCGAATTTACGAGATATCTCATGTTGGGATATTCCCAAATCGTGCGGATGGATGATATCCTTCTTAACATCGGTATGGACCGGCTCTCGCCCCGTCGTTTTTCTACGAATATATATGAAGAACAAATAGATGTCTTTTGAAAATACAACGCAAATTTTCATCAACAAGAGTGAGGGAGTCTACAATTTTGATACATCCTCAATCCAGATATGCTCGTATGAGGATGAGGATGACGGTAAGAGTGTCGGCGTGAGGATTTATAGGTATAATGAAAACTAAATCTGTTTCTTTTCCGATCTAATCGTTTGTTATAAGAGTGATATAGATATCTAATTATATTCGAATTGATATTAGCCTGTCGGGGGTCGGCTTATAATATAAGTTGAATTAGGCACCTCATGGATGCCCGGGTTGGATACTATGGGAAAGTGTCTGGAATCCTGCTGAAGGAATCAGGATCGTATCCGACGATCAGTAATGGCAGGTTCCTGTCGGTTCCTAAGAAAATCGAATAAATGCGATGACAGGATTTAGTAGCCAGAATACTGCTTCAATTAAATCTCCGGAATGTCCTGGAACTGGCCGTTTTCGGACCGGATTGTTTGACTTGGGTAATTCGAATTTTTATGTTATCTTTTCTTCTAACATAATCGACATGACTAATTTTGCACAGATGCAAAGGTTGGATCTTCATCGTTTACTGTGAAGAGGCAACCGATACACACACAATCATAATGCGCAGAAGCACCCAAGATGCAAGTATTGACCAGAAATCCATGCCCCGCTTAAGATACTGTAAATGAGTTCAGGAATAAGTTTATTAGTAACAATAGACACAAGTTGACAAAGAGAGGAGAGAAATACTGATAGATGGAGCACGCATTATGGACACTTCATGTGTCCTATATATATACGTGTAGACATGAAGAGAACAGGGAGAAAAAAAATATATCCTGACGCCAGATGTTATCCTACTAACATATACATGACGTAATGTAATAGGCTATTTTCCAAACAGATACATCGATAAGCCAAGTACGATAGCTATGATAACACAAATGAATCGACATACCAGTAATTTATATCTAAAATCACGAGCCTGGAACAGACTGGTGCAGCGCAGCTGGTAACGAATTCCAATGTAGAACACGCTCATGAGATCCATCGATTTCTCCACCCAGTCGTACAGGCCATGAAACCCAAAACATCCGAGAATAAAACCCATCGCCGAGCCGATACCACTGATGACAAGAGGGCCGTAGGACTTTCTATACAGAATTGCTATTAACCCCGGGCCAGCTAAACCCGCTACAGAGTAGGCCAGAGGCAAGAACTGCAAATGGCCACCCCATAAGCATTTGTCGGGTATTGCGTTCAGATCGTACAATGTTAGCGGTGATGATAAGGCCAACAACCAAAACGTGCTTGATTTCCAACGCAAGTCCACCACATTTCTAAAAATTCACACAACGCAATGAGTCGCTATATCTATACCTCAAACAATATATTACTTTCTCTTCCAAACGTTACCCTGCCAATCGCTACAACAACTCATTCGTTCATATGCAAAACGATCCCCTAAGCTTAACAATCCCAGCAAATGAATGGGACCATAAGTAACAACGACATCTCACTCTTCACCTCAATTATCTCATCAAAAAGCGTTGAAACGACTACTTCCTCCACACCACCTACGCTCGACAAAAAAAGCAGACCAGAACAACGTCTAATCAGGAAATTCACTCGCCATCACGACACTCACAAACGTGCTTTATTCGAAGATACCGTCCTTCTGCATGACGCGGTGAACGTCAACCCAATCGCATTGGCTCATCGACGAAAATCACCAAGGATAGGTCAGTTTCATCGTCACTCTTGGACTGTTGATTATTGATTTTTTCCAGGTTCCACTCAGTATCGTATGCACAGATGCGTGCCTGATTTCACTCTCCATCGAACGGATCGAACAATAGAAATGACTACGAAAAGGTGCGTTGAATCTTCACTGCTCAACTGCTCATGATTTTTTCTTTGTAGGGCTCATCAGCATCGTCACGAGGGATCGATCCATCCCCGGTCGATCATTCCGGCAGGTTCCTTGCTGTCGGATTCCGGCCGGAACTACACAGGAAATATCCGATCAGTTCCTGACCGTTTCCAGCTCCAATTTTGCAGGAAACGGTCGGGAAATTACTGGAACCGACCCTGCCATAATAATCTGGGATTATTTACCTTTACTCGAAAGAGCCCTTATGCCAAGACCAGCTGGAATTGGTCTGTTTCGCCTTCTCTGATGAACCGTTACACCTCCTTTTGCCGCAGATATATTGTCACACGTCGTCGTTAAGAAGCAATGGGGTATTTTTATCGAAACGGGTCAGCTTGCGTGCTGGGGAAGGGAGGTGGTATATGTCTGTTCTCTCAAGTAAGTGCTTACTTTGGCTTTGGTTGTTAATGGTGTATGATTTGTTCAGTGTCCATGGGGATAGTTAACCGCCGTACTGGGTAGTCGAAGCATGGTTGTTGGCGCATTCTAGAAAATAATGTGCGGTATGATGGAGTAGATAGGTGTTTTACTTTTGGTGACCTTGGAATGCTGGCATGGCTTGTAGTCAGAGATGGGTAACTCCAAATACTTTTAAAAATCCAACTCCAACTCTGCTTCAACTCCAGCTCAATTATTTGAACTCCACTCCATCTCGGAGTTCGAGTTCCCCATCTCTGGTTAATAACAAGTGTCTAGTAAACATTGGTGTTTTGTTTTGAAAATTTTTTCGTTGTGTTTGGATGAAAGCCAAATCTGTATTTCATTTTTGTCACTCGGCAGTTTTTTCTCGATACTTTTTCTAACCGACGTTTTGGCGAGAGAGGTTCCGTTAAATGTGACGTGAGTTAATTTCTGTCTGGTGTGTGGATGTTTGAAAAGGCATACGGTTTAATTAAAATTTTCTCCTCAAGTTGAAAGTGACTCATTTCGAAAGATATACAGATCACCTCTGGAGCCTAGATGATTCATAGCCGTCTGTGTAGAATGATCAGTTGCCTTGATTCTATGACTCACACTGATCAGACCGAACAAGTCATGGTGCGTCGTGAAATCGAGGTATATGTGTTCTCTTCTTCTGTTTATTTTGGATGGCTTGTTTAGACTCCTTCTGCTTGTGTTATTGACATGCTCGTCAAAGAAGAAAACAGTGTTGACCACGGGATCTGTTCACGAATGGATGTGGTGCTCCCTTGGGAGTCGATCTTCATCGTTTTCTTGATGGCTTTGATTCACAATTGTTAATATATCTTTGAAAAAGGTCTTTTTTTTAAACAAGAGTGACCACAAGATCTGTGCAAGGAAAATGATCAACAAACAAAAACCATTCGTCATCTCCAAACACGCATTAAACTATTGGAAAAGGCACAGAATCACTTGTTGAAAATAGCGAATTAAACAGAATGAACCTGAATGACAATATGTAAGAAAAAGAAAACTCTACTATGCATGTATTTTTGTTGTTTCTCTTTGAAGATCGATGAAATCGAAACGAAGGAAATTCAATTGCGTGAACTTGGTCGACAACACGATGATAAACTAAACATCATTCGATCAATGGCAACAAACAATGGTTGTTCGAGTGAACAGTTTGTGATTCCTGTCAATCCAACATTAACACCGTTCGTATTGAAGACATTTATTGCAAACATCTTCTAAATCAACGGATTGTTTATAAAAATGCAGCTGAGAATGTTTATCAGAATCAAGGACAACAGTATCATCGAGTTGAAATGATCATCTCTCAGATCTGCAATACACGAAAGAGCGAACCTATGCACATGCAGTTGTTGCTCATCCTCGACAGCAACATCGTCGATCACGATCGTTGGGCGAAGTCTGGCTCGACCATCGACCACAAGGAACAGCTCCAACAGATTTGATCGACAGTCGATTAGATTATCAATGAAGTGATTGATTTACCATTTTAGAAACTCTTCTTCAACCGAAGTTCAATAAGAAAGTGTGTACACAAAAAGCGCCGGCGAAGGGTGAAATCATCCGAACAACGAAATATGTGCTGACACATCAGAATCTGGATGCACAAGGTGAAGTGGCGACTGACTTCGTCAAAGTAAGCTGAGGAGATAATGAAGCAAATTTAATCGCCCCTTGTTTCATTTGCTAGGGTGATGTTCTTCCATCGAGCACCGGTGGTGTGAATGTGATATTCAAGGATATTGAACGCCTGACATACACATCACCACCAGATCCATTGGTGTTGCATAAGCGGTGTCAAAGTGAAGAACGAGTTCTTCAAGAAGTAACATCAACGAACACACCCTCACCTTCGTCTCGTCAGGGTTCAGCTACAGCACCCAAGTAAGTGAAGATTTCTTCGAAACTATTCCGTGTGTTTATGATTCCTTCCGTGTTGTAGACGATTTCGTATGTGAAAAACAAGAAAGGAATTGTTCTTTATCTAATTTGTCTGTTTACATTCTAATTTCTATGTATTTTCGTCTTCGTGATTCGGTCACTAATTGTGTGTATGTCTTATAAAAATGTGAATTTATTCTTGTTGAAAAAGAGGAAAAACTGAGTGAATGAATACGAAATGTTAAATCTATACACAAGAGAAACACAGGTTTGTTTGACCTGTTACCTACTTCTTATGGAATATACAAATGAGAGAAAACGAAAAAGTGAATTAGTGGCGTCTTGTGAGCAGCGGAGTGAACATGGATGTGATTCTGCAATTGCTTCTATTATTGTGGAATCAGGAGAATTTGTTTCAGAGATTGACGAATGTATAGTGGAAGCTTGTGTATTTCTTAGAGAGCGGTTAAGCGAGGCTTTTTTTGATTCTGCATTGATGTGTCTCTTAATCGAAGCTTTACTAATTATTTTCATACTGTAAAGTTCTTTCATGAGTTGATCGTTTGAACTCTTGATATCGTCTCAAAGATATTGTTTTCTTGGCAGAAGATGAATGCCATATCATGTTCAATCGAACTAAAATACATGATGGATCTTCAGATGACAACTTCTTGTTAGTTCTTATGTCATAACTACCATGGTCGATTCAACATTGAGTGCTGCACACAAGACGCCACCAATTCACTTTTT
>CAJNOJ010000512.1:0-20588 GCA_905250025.1 Adineta ricciae
GTAACCACTATATGTTGAACCGCGTTTATCAGTGTATATACCGCGGTTTATGATATCGGTAATAACCACTATATACTGAACTGCGTTTAACAAGCTACATACCGCGATTTATGACACCGCGGTTTGTGATATAAAAACCGCGGTGTCTTGACGAAAACCGCGGTTTTTAGAAAAAAAATTTTCCGTGAGTAACTCGAGTTTTTCGAAATATACATGCGAAGCCGCTAAATCTTTAAGTATGTGATCGCATTTCCTCACTGTGAATGTTAAGTTTGAGAAAATTTTCAATTCTTCAAAGATCTTGCAAAATACATCCGGAAAACATATCTGTCCAACTCAGTACTTGTATTACTAAAACACATGGAAATCAGAAAAACTGCGTCTTAACTTCACTGAATACGGAAAATTCCCGATAGCAGTTCACTAAAGCAGAGAGCAATGTTCTTTTTATAGAATAAATATGGAAGATGCAGATTTTCCAGCTAAGTTCAAGTAATATAGTGTGCTTTCCTGACAAATTCTTGTTCTTTCTGTAGCGGCTACCAAGGGCAATTCACAAGTAGTTCCTTATGGAGGACTGAAGTACCGCTGCGGTACAGTGAAGTATAGATGAAGCCCAGTGAAGCAAGATGTGTGTTAGTAGTTTACTAATACTTCACTCTACTCTAAATACGAGCTGAAGTAGATGAAATCACGATTCCTCCCCTCCCTGGTTTCAATAGCAAAACCACTTCACTGCATGCCCGATATGATTTAGAAGTGGATCTTTGAGAAAATTTTCAATTCTTTCAGACTAGAAATACCAACCGAGGAAACATCGCCACATGCTTGGAGGTTTAGCGTTTTCGTATGAGTATTTCTTAAGATTCGAGTTCCAGTAGGAAGAAGAACATTCTATACAGACCTCTAAAAAAGGATAAAAATCGTCTGTTCTTCTATTTTTGCTCAACACTACGGAACAATGCTAATACTTCAATATAACTCAGAAATACGAATTAATAAAATAATGCTCTCCTTCCTCATAATTCCCATCTGTGTTTCATAGCCACATATATCTTCCAAAAGATCATTTCTATTCCTACGTGAATTAAAGATGTCGTCGACTTCTTGCATAAATTATAATAGCCTATCTATGATTCTAGTCCAATCTTGTAATGACGGAAATCAAAATCAAGATGAAACTGGCGTTGATTGCGGTGGTTTCGTTTGTGAAGCTCGATGTGATTTGAATCAAGTGTGTTCAAACAACTCTGATTGCTCGAATGGAAACTGCCATATATCATCGAAACTATGTCAAAGTGAGCAAACATTGTCCTGTTCATATCCCATGGCGAATATTAACATATTGTAGTATCATCTTGCAATGACGGAAATCAAAACCAAGATGAAACTGATGTGGACTGTGGTGGTTCGATCTGTGGCGCTCGATGTAGTTTAAATCAAGTTTGTTCCAGAAATTCTGATTGTTTCAATAAGAATTGTCATCAAACAAATAAAACCTGCCTAGGTATTCGAAGAAGTTACATTAAGAAAGCTTAACGTAGAAAGATTCTATAGATAGCGAAAACTGTTTTTTCGTATGATTNAAAATTTTTTCACAAAAAGTGACCATTTGGTCTCCTTATCATCTTCCATAAGTTTCATCTTGGTCCCATGTTCTAAAGCTGAAATATACCATACTCAAAAACCCCCGGCCCGCCAATGCATAGCAGGATTCAAGAGAAACTGTCAAATTTGATTCCTTTCATCGTATGTATTTTATTAAATTAATGATCTCATGACTTGAGAGAAAAATCTGTGTACCGATGGGATCATTTCATCGTACTTTAGTTTAAAACCATAAGAGATTTTCAAACAAAAGAAAAGCACATCGTAGTTGTATTTTACTCGAGTTTCATTTATTAGATATTAACTCATTTGAATGACGTCTAACAGCACAATTATTAATATGACTATATCTACAGTCACAAATTCAGTAGGAATTATCGAGGTTATAATAGCCAAATTTGTAAATTATTTACCATTATTGTTTGTTATTCTTGGGCTAACTGGATTTGTGGGTAATGTTTCTACTTATCTTCAACGCGAGCTTCGTTCGAACACATGTTGTATTTATTCACTTTGTGGTTCATTTGCTGATATTATCCACATTCTACTTAATTTATTTGCTAATTATTTGAAGTTAAGTCATGGAATTAGTGCTCCATGGTTAGGATTGACTTATTTATGTCCACTGCAAATGATGAGTCTTGGATTCTTTCCACATTTATCACTTAATTTCTTACTGATGGCGGTCATTGATCGATATGCTAGTACATGTAGATTAACCTCACGTATAAATCGTATTAATCAACTTAAAATGGTCCCATTCTGTATTATTATAACCATTCTTACTAGTTGTTTAGCTTCAATACGTAGTCTTATTCTTTATGAATACAGAAACACATCGGGGTGTACAATTACAAAACCATTAACTAATACTCTACTGTATATTTTCATCAATGGGCTTATGCAACCAACATTAATGTTCATCTTTGTTATGTTAACATTTCGAAATGTTCGAAAGAGTCGTCAACAAGTAGTAAGTAGACGTAATTTCTCTTTGAAAACAAGAGATCGTTTGTATCATGTAGGCGCCCATAAGCCGGAATACAATACCAAATACTTATCGTCGTTCTCGAAATCGATTCATTACGATGATATTTGCACAAATTTTGACAACAGCTCTTCTCTCACTACAATTGACAATCATGTTTTCATTAATTTATATTTTTATCGGAGGTCTAAGCAATTTGAAACCAGGAACTCTTTTATACAGCTTTTATTTACTATCCAATTATTGTTATTATTTAAATAATGCCAAAGCATTTTATCTTTCACTGTTAACATCATGTGTATTTCGTGAAACATTTCTTCAAACATTATTCAAATGCAGAAATATTTGGTATCGACATCAATGACGAGGATTTCTATACGTAAAAAAACGTATATCATATGGAAATAAAGATTTGGATGATTTTTAGAAGACAAATATGGAATTATTACTGTAATAACGATATCAATGTTGTTTGTAAAAGTATTTCAATCTTTAATTGGATTAACGAAAAGAATTAAGAAAGAAATCGAAATCAATTAATACAGAAAAGTATTATGTACTGAAAGACTTTCTGATTAATATGAAAAAGAAATCTTTTCTTTTTTTTTGTAAATTTAATTAAAAGTTCAACTGAAACTAAAACGAATAAACAATTGTCTACAAACATCTGCTATTGATTAACAACAATCATTTCATTAGTCAAATCAGTTTTTCCATCAAAAGGAAATTTTGTGTATATTCAAAGAGATAAATACACATTTACTGTAGATAATTAATTCATTTCTATCAGCATTCAAATTATTTGTTGTGTTGATGAAATAATTAGATTGATAATATTGTTATGTTTTATGAAAAGTTTATTTTCTAAAAATGTTTTTTTTTCTGAGTTATATTATGAATATATCATTTGAGTGAGAATCGAAAAGATATTTTCTCTTACACTTTCTGCACTACAAATCATTGAGAGAAGAAATCTGAAGATTTTCATTTTATTAAAAGAAAATTTAAAGAACATTTGTTAATGCTAAAGTTGCAGCTACAATTGAACCAGCTGCAATACCGAAATAGAGTGCTGCAGTCATTAAATAAGCTGCTCGTTCACAATTATGAACACCAACAATAGTTTCTGGTCGAACCATAAATGTAATTGTTGCAAGAAGACCATTTGTTAAACCCATCAAAGTGATTAAAACAAGTAAAAGAATATTATCAATATGATGACGATAAAAAATAATTATAATAAAAAAAGTTCTAAGTAAAGCAGCACCAAGACATGTCATTGATGAAAAATATTGATGAACTTTCACAGCTAATGTTCGTCCAATTAAATCACCAAGATTAAATGTAAAAATAACAAATGGTGAACACCACCAAGTTTTTCCTCGAAATGCAAACCAACCTGTATTTGATGAACTACATGGAATTCCAGGCCATAATAATAAACTAATAAATAAAACATAAAATTGAACAATTAAATGAATTTTTAAAATTTGTGCTAATGTCCAAAACGAAAGTTCGTTTTCATGTTCATTTACTTGAATAACATCAGGAACATTATTTCGTTGAAATAAATTCATTTGTTGATCAATTCGAGATGAAACAGGTGGAAGTGAAATTAAACGATAATAAACATAAATTGCTAAAATACATAAAACAATCAAAACACTCATAAAAATATAAAATGACAATTGATCTTCATCAATATGACTATGAAATAATAAAACAAGTAAACGTATTATTGTATTTGCTGTTACATTTAAAAATCCCGCCATACCATTTCCAACTTGAACTGCTTGTGTAAATGAACCTGTTGTAAATAAACCTGCAATTCCATAAATAGGAGATTCTGTGATTGTATTTACTCCACCAACACTTGCAAATGCAATAATTAAGAGAATTTTATTTTTAAATGCCATAACAGCAATGGAAATTAAAATATAACAAATAAAACCAGGAATAACACGTTTTGTAAATCCATATTTATAAACACCGAGCCATAATTGAATTATATGAAGAAAAAACATTGATGTACCTGCAGAAACTGTTCCCCAAAAATCTAAATGATCTTTTGGAAAAAATTTTATATAATAATTTTGTGCAGAAATTAATGATTGATATGCCCATAAAACAACTAAATTAAGAAATAATAAACGCCAATAAATTCCATTGTGATGTTTTGTCACTTCATCTTCATTGTTAATTTCTTCAATTCTCGGATCAACTTCAGCAACATTGATTTGTAAATCTTCCTTTTTACTCATTGATTCCATTTTCATCTATAATAAAGAACTTTTTCATTTATCAAATTGTCTCGAGCAAAGTGCAACAAACAAATCTCTCTTCTTTTCATATGTGAACTCAATATAGATAAAAAAAGTATGATGACAATGCTTTGTTATTTTCCAAGGCAAATAAGATTCTTTTTTCATTTGATAACAATTTATCATGATGTGACAATTTCTTCTCCGTACATTTAGAAACAATATTTTAAACATATAACAAATGTTCAACTTTATCTCAATTCTTTTCTTCAAATTTTAATAAAAACCAAAGAAATATTCAACCAGCATTTCTTTTGATTCACATATGAAAAGTATAACAATTACATAGTGACAGAAGAAAAGATTCTAATTATTACATTGATGACGAGTGGATCTTTTGTTAATCTCTTTTGAAAACATTATGTGTATTATTCACTAAGATCTGATGTGTATTATTCAACATTTAAATCAACCATAATTGAAGTAGATCGTTTATTTCGACTTTTTAATCACAATTTTGACATGTACAACTTGTAAATATTCTCATTCAAGCGTCACTTTTCTACAAACGATAATAACTAAAAGAACAAAAAACTGCGGAGAGATATGATGAAGGCTATGACGACTCTCGATTATGAAGAAACCGAAGATCATTGACGAAATTTGAACTGTTTGTTTAATGAATAACACGTGAAACAAGTCAAGCAGATAAAATTTTCATTGTTTGTATTGTTATTTTAGAAATAATGTTTTTTTTTCTCTTTTATGTCTCTTTACTTTCATCAAGAAAACATCTAATCATGGAAAATGTGATGAGAAAAAAAAAGAAAAAAAAAAAGTATAGCGACTTTGCGTTAATCAGCTTTTCTTTCTTTCATTCTCTCATCTGTTATTGTATATTTTGCCACGTCATTCTTCGTCATAGTGAGAAAGAGAAAGGAAAAGAAAAGAAAGGCGTGACAATTTTAAAATTACGACAACGTACTACGATTTCCACATTCTACGAAGGACGTTTTATCAAAGAAACATATGGCATCCTTATCCATGAATAATGATTATGAGAAAGAATATTCAGATTTATCAAAAATCATTTATTTAGACAATAATGCAACAACACGACAAGATAAAAATGTCATTGAATCAATGATAAATCATTTAAAATCGACAAATTTATTTGGAAATGCAAGTTCATCTCATTTAATTGGAATTGAAACAAAATATTTAATAAATGAATCGAGAGAACAAGTGAGAAAATCNCTTCTTTCGACAGAGGGATTCCATTAATTGCTTAAACTTGTGCCTTCTGTCGTTCCTAAGGGAGTTGGCTAGCAGGACTTTAGAGTTGTAGAATTGTTGTTTGTCTGCTGCTTCTCCAGTCGTTTTCCAACGTCGATATGCTTGATGTTTGTTCTTGATCAGACGTTGGGAAGCTTCACTTACTTTGAAGTTTGTATTCGGCATTGACGCTGTTGGGATGGCTATGTTGGAGGCAGTGGTGATACAATTTGTGACGAACTCTGCATAGTCGTCTATGTCACCGGGTAAGATTGGACCTGGCTTGTTCCATGTTTTCAGTTTTTCGTCCAGTGTGTTTCTGTATTTCCTCCAGTTGGCTCTCTTAAAGTTGAGCGATAATCGTGGTGATGCGGCGTTGACTTCAGTTCCGATCGAGATATCGAAGGTTAATGGCTTGTGTCCACTAAGAAGTCCTAATGTTGGATGTGTTTCGACATTTGATATGAATGAAAAGAGTGGTTGACTGGCTAAAATCCAGTCAATTTTTTCTTCGTAATCGTTCTTTTCAAATGTGGTAATAGAATCGTCGACACAGTTCAAAAAGCCTTCGTTGATCAGTTCTTGGAGCTGTTTGCCTTTTGTGTTTGTTCTTCTAGATCCCATCTGGAGGAGTGCTGCATTCAGATCTCCAACAATAATACAATCGTTGTTGATTCCGTATAACTCGTGGAAAACGTCGATGTTCAGTCTTGCTCGAGGAGGGACATATATCGACGCTAAGAATCATAATTGCTGGTTACTTTTACATTACAGATGATATTTATTTTATAACTGAATTCAACAGAAAAATCTACTTCCTTTCTATAACATGTACATGTCTATCAGACAGTAAAAATGTAAATATTTTTAACATAAATCATCAAAATGTTGGCCTTACACGTACTTACAATGTTCCTCTGTCACAATTCTTAGATCTGAATAATACCAAGTGTATAGTCCAATACTGTGGCCGCGAAAACAATTCTGTGATAAACATTGTTTCTTTTTTGTATAGTGAATATGTATCGTTGGGAAGAACTATATGGTGAAATAAACGCAAATCATCATAAGTCTACGACCTCTTTTTGTCACATTTCATATCTATTCAAAAATATATGTTCTAGGATCTTTTCTACATTCAAATATAATCTTTCAACAATTCAATGGACGGTATGGTTAGGTAAAAGTTTACTGTCAGTTAAATCATTTTTCTTTCTCCAGTCTGTTCTAGCATGGCTTCTTTGTTATTATTTCTATTGCTTTTTTTTGCATCATCGAAACTGAAACGTTATTTTTATTTAATTAAATTGAGATTGAGTGTGCTATAGCATATAGTGGCATGTATTACCGTTGAGATTCTTTAGTTAAACTTTCAGAACATGCATCCGAAAGTAAGAAGAATAGTTGCTCAGTACACAATAAGCTTCATGTGTTTTCATCTGTCATTAGATTGACGTATTGCCTTCGTACGAGAAAGCTGTACAGAACTTAAATGAACCTCCGCCATCGTACGCAACAGTTATCGAAAGCGAAGATACTTCTTCTTGCATCGTTTCCAAATTAATGAAATATATTTGCAAACATTTTGCGGCTTATAAATTGACTACAGCGCTGGCTACTGTTTTAATCTTGTTCTCGATTATCTCACTAACCGCTTTGATTATCGGAGTTCATGATCATTCCAGCTGTTCTCGAAGACTGACACCAGCTATATGGTTGATTGTGTTCGGTGCGTTTACTTTTGTTTTGTGTTGGATCATGAGTATCCTGGTAAGTTTTTCTATCCACAAGGTAGTCTTTTTCGGAATGATTGAAGCTTGTAGACGATTGCTCGAACTATCCTTGCTGATCCATATCGTCGATGGTGTAAAATTGCTTTGATTATTGTTTCCGTTTCAATTTGCATTTTTAATTTAACCTGGGGCTTTCTTGTACGTACTACTACCGCTTCTTTTCGAATTTATAATAGAGTTTCTCTTCTTTTCAGCAAGTTGCTCTTGTTTCTTCGACATCTGGCACGAATGTACTTGATCGATGTAATCCAATCGTAATGAACTTCGCACAATGTCTGAGTTTCTTCATAATGGTGACGGCTTGCTGTGTTTTTACTTGCTTATTCACTTGAATCGTTATCAATCTCACAGAGTATCAAATCAAATTTTTTATGTACAGTTTTTTTTCCATCACAATGTTGAATGCTCAAAAGTCATCTTTCGAAAGAAAAAAATCATTCCACCTTTACAGTATATGACATAGAATATTAATAACGGCACATTATTAGATCTACATGAGAGATCTATTTACTGAAATATCGTTTTAATCAGGAGTATATTTTCATTTCGCATTCACATATACAGATCAGTGACCTCATTTAGCATCATCATCAAACGAAGACAAATGTTGAATGTGGAAGGGAATTTTAGTTATTATTGAAGGTGTTTATAGATACAGTGAACAAAACTCTTTTTCTCGATAATTCATTAAGTATTGTTTGAGTCACTAACATGGACGGTTCATCATGTAAATTGCCCGAAACAATTGCATTGGAGAAAAAGCGATTGGTACGCGTGGTTGGAATATGCTGTTGATTATTGAAAGGTATATCCAAATGATACCGATACAATGCACTTTATATTATTGTGGATCGTGATAGTACGGATAATGGTAAGATCCAAGTTTATGCATCTTTTGATATGTCGAAAAATAACCGTGTGGTTGACAAGGTCAAAAATCTATAGAACAACTAGTGAGTAATATCCATTGAGAGATGTCGGAGCGTAGATGTACACTTGTGACAATGGGTTTTCCAGCTACTTCGATTATGGAATCGCGTGGGCGATTTTGTATATCCGTCAGTCATATCAACAACATGTGTTTTATCAATTTAATTTGATGTTGTTTCTAACTGTTGCGGGCTTTTGATGAAGTTGGATATATACTCTAGTTACTATATTCAAACTGAAATCTGCCACATCGTTTATCCGAACAGCATTTCTGAAAAATACTTCTAAGATAAATAGTTCGATCAGTCTTCTAATCCGATATTAGTTGACGAATAGTGATAGTGACTGTTGATGAAACTTTACATTACTGTAATTTCTATTTATTTTTGTATATGGTGGTGTAATCTAATTGAGTACTTTAATGATTGCATTGATTAAATATATTCGAAATTATCGGGCAATTACAAGTTGAAATGACATGAAAAGGCCGTTCATCAAGATCCGTCGAAGTATTTTCTTTACTTAAATTACGAGATAAAAGGTGTCAAATATCAAAAGAAGTTAACTAGTTGCTTACTGTTGTCTTCTGAGGGAAGCCAAAGAAATTTCTGTTTTGCTGTATCAACAAACGTATGCTCGATTACAGTGTCCGTGCTCGGATCATTCAACGGATTTGTTGGTAAATATCAAAACAAACAGTGTCTACTTGGGAAAAATCGAAAAAATAAAAGCAACATGTCCTTATGTTGACGTTTTCTTTTTCGACGCTTTCATATTCGTTTTTATTGCTTTTCGTATTTTGTGACTAAAGTAATTACAAGACGTCACACGTTCTTGTACTTACATCCTTTGTTTATCGCGGATTGTACGGTCGAGTATTGTCACGTCTTGTAGTGAATGAAAATGTTTATTTGGAAATTAACGAAAAACCAACAACAACATAGGAAAAACTCCAACTTATACATAGAGAGAGAGAATCAGGAGGGGGAAATATCCCATAGGGACTACGATTACATCGAATATTTCTGTAAAATAGTTCCAAGGAAGACAGGCACTCCATTGACGCCACTATATCAATCACAGGTTTCTTCCAAATTACCCTGGTCTTTTCCCCGGTGTTGTGTATATAGGTTCTTGGATATTCGGCAATACAGATTAGAGGTGTTACTTTTATCTTCATTTTTCTTTAAATAAAGAATAAAGTAAAGGCAAAGTCTCTATCTTTATTTTTTTTTCTTTATTTTTAAAGTAAAGAAAATCTTTACCTTTCAAATAAAATTAAAATAAAGGATAAAGAATTTTTTACAATTTTTGACAAAATACAATAAATTTTTTGATATTCACAAATTAAATTAACAAGGAGTTATTTCGTGAGACAGGATGTTACACTTTACTTAAGATTAAGTTCATTTTCTGATTAAACATACAATCTCACACTTATGGCTGAAAAATTAGGTACGTTACTTTTTCTTTATTTTTCTTTAAATAAAGAATAAAGGTTATCTTTACGCTATAAATAGAGAAAAAAATAAAGTAAAGATAAAGTAACACTCCTAATACAGATTCTTATTTCATTAACAATCGCTGGTGCTCACCCATACTTCTCTTATTGGATGACCATGAATGCTTACTGTACACTCTTCGCAGGTAGGAAAGGAATGTTTTCGTGCTTCTCTCAACAATTAACAATCTCTTCTATTTTTAGTTGTATGTTATTTGATCATACTCAATCGTCCTGAGGTTGTCTTAGCAGACAAATGCTCAGAAGACGACAACTTGGCAGGTTTCTGTGATTCTAAAGACAAACCACATCTAGCGAAGTTGGAAGAAGAGATGACGTCCATTGACCTAAGCAAGGTAATATACTTTTCGATCGTCATGAAGGATTCTGAGAAGTTAAAATCAGTAAATATTGAACAAGCAAGTGAATGGCTCATTCAAAACATCGAGAAATACCCAGGATGTGCCAGTTTTCTTGGTATTGGAATATCAATTGGTTTACTCATCGACAGTTACTCGAACAACGATGCAGTGAAGGCAATACAAAAAGAATATGAAGATCTGAGCAACACAGATCCCAAAATATTCGCAGCTAGAAAATATTATGTTCAGCATATCTTCAAACGAACGAACGAAATACGAAACAACGTTGTTAATTTTAAAAAATGGCAAAGAATACGGACAATAGTCAAGACAATTTTCGCCACTGTCTTTGGTTGGATTGGATATTCAGCTACAGATACAGCAGTCAAAACAGCCGCATTTATATCAAGTGGAATTGCTGGAACCAGTGCAGCTTTCGATGCTTACAATTGGCGTGCACTACACAAGTTGGTCGAACATTTAGATAAGACTGGCTATATAGTTTAATCTATTTTCTTCTAATTTTGTTCACAGGCATCTATACTTTTAAGAGTGACTGTATTATTAATCACGCTAAATTTTACTTTCAAACTAAATTCATATTTACTTGCTGTAAAGTTGTCGAGATAAATCCTATGTATGTCAAAGAATGACATTGCTTTGCGCATACATGTGGTGGAATTCTGATTTCAATAATAGTTTTCAATTATTCGAAGTGCGATGATCCGCAGCTGGACGAGGATTATGTATATTTCTTCGTTGAGCTAAATATTACGAAAGCAACAGTCGATGAGTTATTTACTCTTTGGCAAGTGAATAAATGAAATGATAACTACGAAAGATCGAACAAAATAATCTGCAATCTGTAAAGAAGCAACTTTCAAATTTTTCTTTTCTTATATTAGGAAGAAGCGTTAATACGGAAAATATCGAATTTATAAGTAGATCCATTGCTAGTTTGAAATAATACTCTTCAAAAAAAAAACGTTGTACTTTCTCCTTATTATTAACTTGCGACATATTTCAGATTCCCAAGTATGAGCGATTTCTTACAGCCACAGGCTTCTTGATCTTACTAAATGAAGTGCGAGTTTCCACTTCCGAAGACTTGGAAATTGAGAAATCGTACCATTGCACGCGCACTACAAAGTCTAACTCGAAATAAAACTAAATCAGCAGATGCTCGAAGTGAACTGATAATCAAACATAAACACGGCTGAATTAAAATAATTCAGTAATATCAGATCATTATTGAGGTATACTTCTTCGAGCAATGCAGAGTAATAGAGATTTAAGTCAAGAAAGGTTTTCCAATCAAACAATGTATTGTTCAAAATAAAGTTCTTCCGAATTTTTATCCTAATAATTGAAAATAATTTTCTTTTTTCACGATGTAAACTACATTCTAAAGAAACTAATAAACGGTACATATTCATCGTGACGCAAATGCGACTTTGAAGTATGTCTTTGCTGTTAATGCATCTGCGCGACCTTGACAAATTTTAAATTTCATCGACAAATCTACAATTATGTTCTTAATATTTCTTTTTCTGCTCGTGAAACTTTAAAAATGTATGGAAAATTATTTTTTTAGAAGATATAGATCATTGATGACTTTTCCTCATGGGTAGAGGTTTTTAATTTCCTAGAAAGCTAATATGGGTATTCTGTTGTGAAAGTAATTATACTTTTTGTACAACTGTTTATTTGGCTTCAAAGTCAAATTACACTTCTACACGGCTCGGTACATAATAGGTCACACAACAATAAGACGACAAAATGGATACACAATAGTAAACGATTAATGGTGTTCTGTTCCTCTGTGTGTTGCGATGATTACTGCGTGTTGCCTTTTCCGCCGAAATATCTTCGTTTGAATCAATCTATACAGTTCGAATCGAAATAGTTTTGATGTAGAAAGATTGATAAGTATCGTACAAGAGAACTTTATATAAACTAGACAATGAACAGCATTGTTAATAAAGAATTCAATGGCCACACGAACTGGTGATTTCGGCGTATAGTACGTTGACAAGTCATAGATAAAGAAGCACGGTTGCGGCATGAACAAAAGACTGAAAATAGCAACTTGATAAATTAACAGTTTGATTAGTTGAACATCTTTTCTGGACATTGTATTTAATGTCTGATCCTCTTGGTTCGGCCTGATCTGTTTTCCGATTGCCCAAATATTCTTGAGTGTTAGCCAGCCAAATATACACATCAACATTAAAGGTAAAAAAGCAGCGCAAATTGCGTCTTGAATACGAAGAAACCAATCATAAGCATCGCCGTAGGTGCTACATTGTCCAGTTTGGTTTGTATAGTAGATAAGACAGTGACTATATACAATGAGCCATAGAAGAATATTGCCGATGATTAGCCGACGAGCTATTCGTGGTGAACTCCATTGACGACGACGAGCATTGCGAGAACTGGCAAAATATCGATCAATCGATGCTAAGATTATAAAATAATGTGGGATAGCAACGAATGCAAAGGTAATATAGTATCGAACTCGACACAACCAATCAAACATGTTGTAGATGCTGATCTTATAACCAAAATTAAGCATTCGTGTGGAATCACCAACATTAAATGTGAACAGTTCTGAAATAGCACAAGCGAGAAAATACATGGAACATGTATTTTTGCGCATATGTGCTTGTGAGAAGACAAGAATGTCGAGAATCGATCCGAAATTACCCATGGTTAGCGCAAAACCCAAAGTATATCTCGTAAAAATCTGATTATAAAGATAGATTTGATTGATAAGATCAGCTTGAGTGCTGACTGCTGTTGTGTTGCTCATATTTCTAGAGAAAGTTCACCGTTATCGCGGTTATTGTTGGAAAAAGATCCAGTACAAAGTCATTTATCTGTTGATGAGAAGTAAAATTCTTCTCACGCAGTTATCGTCGCGTATATTAATAGAAAATCTGGCGTCAAATCCCTAGCTTTTTTAATTATAAATAAGGACTCTTTTGATTGAAAAAGTAAACGCTAAGGTTCGTATCACGCCATTTGCAAATCTCTAAAACTCAGTCGATTATCTTTATCATTAAAACAAGTTTTTCTCGCGTATTCAGCTAAGTGCGATTATGAAGCATCAGAATTTTAATTAGTGAAAAAAGTCATACTTCGGCAGATGAATTTGTCATTTGTATCATTGAGAGCGTGAAGCGGAGTGAACGTAGTTTGTAAGCACACTAACAGGCGCCACATACGAAAAGCTGGTATCATCTCTCAGTTTTTTTACTAAATAGAGAGACATGAATATGACAAATATCGGCACGAAAGAAATAGATGAAATGAAATAATTAAACGTAATACTGAGAATATCTAAAATAACCGGAAGTATGCATAGATATGAATGCTGATGATCGTTTAGCTGTTGACCGAGTCCTTGTGGAAATTAGATTAGTGAGAAATATTGTAAAGAACTGAAAAGTATTCGTTGAAAAATCATACGATTGCAAACGAGGTGAATAAGTAACGATAGGTCACGGTTTTCTAGTTTGAGACGAATCTGTTTAACATCAATCTAATCTTTGTTTCATTTTAATCCGAAATTCGTAATCGATTTTGACGGCCGAGGGCCTGAATAGAGACATCGATTGGAAAACATTCCAAAGCAAATTTCTTCAAATAACCAAAAATTTCTATAAAAAAACAAGCGTACTGATCTAGTCGAATGAAATGAATCATCGATAGAAGTAGTTTTCATAATGTTTTTCCAAAAATTAAAAACTAAAATCGAAGAATAAACTTTATACGTTTCACGTGATCGAACGTGTAACTTTCGAATATATCTTTTCTATGAATGCACTCATTGAATCATTAGACTAAGTACGCAACACATACAGCTTATGCAATTGTTCTACCTCTTGAAAAGCTTCGATTTTATTATTCTTGAGCTCGATATACAACCTACAACGATAAGATGACGCTCTGAATGCACAAGGGTAAACGATTAATGGTGTTCTGTTCTTCTGTGTGTTGTGATGATTGCTGCCTGTTGCCTTTCCTGTCGAAATATCTTTGTTTGATGTATATTAGATAATGCACAGTATTGTTCATGAAGAACCCAATGGCCACGCAAATTGACGATTTTGTCGTATAGTACGTTGACAAATCATAGGTAAAGAAGTACGGTTGCAGCCTAAACAAAAGCCTGAAAACAGCAAGTTGATAAATTAACAATTTGATTAGTTGAAGATCTTTTCAATTTAATGTCCGACTCTCTTCGTTCGATCTAATCTGATTTTTAATAGTCCAAATATGCACATCAAAGTTACTGGCACAAAAGCAGCACAAATGGTGTAGTATAGTGTACCAACTGTTTTTGCGTTCGGTCGTTTTACATTATCTGTACATATGCGCAACGCATATAACAAATCATAGAAGAACATGACCGACATTAATAACACAAAATAATGTAAATATTTTCTAGATACTGATCGTATAACCGACATGAAATATAGATAGCTTTGAACTAATGTAAACTGACAAATTCTTATTTAACATAGATTAGTGATCATAACAAAAAACTAATAGAAAACATTATCTAAATTCTATGAAAGAATAAAAAAAGCTTAACGATAAAGTTAATAGACTTTGAAGGTATTAATTATCAACTAAATACTTTCGAATTTGATTTCGATAGATGTCTGTGACATAAAGATTTCCATCTCGATCGAATTTGATTCCACCGACGCGACAGAGTGTATTGGATCCTTGTGTCTTCTCAATACCACCAACCACGACTTCACCATGTTTCGCACCGGCTGTCCATCGAACAACACGAGCATTTAGAGAGTCACCGACATATATATATTCTTCTTCTTCGTCAACAATAACCGAACAGGGATGATTTAACTGATTGGGATTAAATCCAGCACCATTTCCACCACAAACTGTCACACCTTCTTTGCTACCAGGTGACCAACGTTGAATACGATGATTCAAATAATCAGCAACATAAATATTGCCTGTTTTCTCAGCGACAAATATTCCTGTTGGATGGTCGAATTGATCGGGTCCATCACCGAAGAAGTTTCCACCGGCAACAATCTCTCCATGTTCTCCGTTCTTATCGAATTTCAAAACCGCATATTGTTGCCAATCAGACACATAAATATTTCCCTGTTTGTCCACATAGATTCCTGCACACGATTGAAGCACATTATCCTTTGTGTCAATCAATGTCGATGAAGTTTTATCCGGTGACAGTTTCAGAATACGATGTGGATGATACATTTCGGCAACATAGATATTATCGTTGCCGTCGATAAATATCGTTGATGGTTTATTTCTTTTGTCATCAGGAAACCACGGATGACTTCTGAAATGGATGAAAGGGGATCTACGATCAGACAAAGATAGCGTAAAACTTACGCAGTGCCATCATCGATTTTCAGTGCAGTCATTCCCGTATTATTATTATCACCATTATTAACGGAAAAACGTTGAATACGACCGTTCTCATGATCGGCAACGTAGAAGAATTGATTATTTGTATCGAATGCAAGTTCATATGGAGTATTCAATTGATGATTAGCATCACCGGCTGTTCCTTGATCATCACCAGCGACTACAATTCCATCTTGTTTCCATTTCGATGCACGAACACTTCGTGCTTGGCGAACTAAAATATTACCAGAGAAAATGTATCTTCTCTGCAAATGGAATACCAAAATATACCTAATTCAGAAAAATCTGATACTTGTGAGTCGGTCCAATCCAGATCGGTGTCACTCATGATTGATTTGGTTAAAAACAAACAAACTGAACGACTTCAGAAAAATATCGGTTAGTAGAAGTTATTTTTTTAGCCGAAGAAAAACTTCGTGGTAGAAAATGACGCTATTAACCAAAAAGTAACTATCTCTAATATGAGCAAGTGTCCTTCGAACGACCTACGCAAAATATAAAAATATATTAATTACCGGTAACTAATAAGAAACGGCAATTAATATCGAAGAAAAATCGATGAATACATTAACCGAGAAATTTTTAAATGAAAAACAGCACTCAAAATGAGGTGGATGTTATCTTACGTTTTCAGTAGTAATCAGTCATACGTTAATTATCATGCACAAATTTCGATCAACAGACAACAAGTAAACAATTACACGGAATAATTAATAGAGAAAAATACACGCACATATACCGCAGTTGTTAGATGCAGATAGAGTGTAACTAGAAAAGATGTATTTGCTCAAAGAGTGATGTCCATTCGCCTGTCGAACGATAGAAAACAGCCGGTTGCCCAAGTGGCACTTCAATTTCGCATTGATGCTTGTCATAAGCTTTTCTTGTCCATAGATGTACCCATTGACCGTCGGGAATCGTGACTGTTAATGTATTGACTTCAGCATCGACGACAGGAGCAATGAGAAGATCTTTACCGAAGAAATATTGTAGTTCTGTATGTGGAGTAATACACGATTTTCCTTGACGAGAAGCTTCTTGAATAACATGTAATGAATAGGGTTTGAGATGAGCATGTATTCGACTCATCCGAGCAAAAAATTTTATACAAAATTGATCGCTATCGAATTGAGTATTTGATAATGGTCGATTCCCTTCATGTGTTCGCATAATGACATTGAAAGCGGCGATTTCGCACCAGCGTAGAAGAACTTCACGAGTACGTCCGATAGTTCGACCGAAATAACCGCCAATGTCCATGTGAACAGCCAAAACATGACTCAGTGATAATGACAGTGACGAGCGAATTCCAACTGAGAGGCCGGCATCGTGTGAAAAATTAACTACTTGATCACCTGTCCAGAACAGAGGACAATACCGCTGAACGTTCAAGTAACCACTACGCATAAAGAAAACGACTTCATTCGATTTTCCTGCGTCTCGGATCGCCTCGTAATTACATCGTGCCCAAAGTATAGGCCACAAGTTATGAACTAAGGCACCAGGAATGTTCGCATATACATGAACATCGCATGGAAGATATTCACCGAAATCTGCCATCCAACCCGATATTCCTAAATCTAGTAGATTTCGACGTATTACATTCTTATACCATTTAAACGCCTCGGGATTTGTCAGATCAACGATTGCCCCATTGAATTCGCCAAAATCAATTACATAAACGGCATCAGCGGGCTGAAGATGTCTCACGAGAAATTTCTTTTCATTCGCTTCTTGAAATAGAGAACCATCGGCTGCAATGTACGGATTGATGTAGGCAAGAAATCGACAGCCCCGATAGAGATGTTGCCATTCGACAATTTTTTCCTTCAGATTCGGATACCAATTTTCATTCCATTGCCAATTCCAGAAAACGCGTTTACCAAATGATGTTATTCGTTTTCCGCACCAATCCTGTGCCCACACACCAGCAATGTATGTTCCAGCTTCATGCATCTTGCGTAATTTTTCGTCGACAGCATTCGTGCCTCCTTGCATCCCTAAGATGATTCCATCTTGTAACCATTCCGGCAATGATGGATATTGAATCGGCGGTGATGGCGTCAGTCGTAATTCTAATCGATATGGTATCGCAGCGAAATATAACTGATGAACATCGGCATGAGAAAAATCGAATTGCGCGTAAGCAGATCCATATGCACAAAATGTATAACCACGTGAAGATACGAAAGTTGGCTGCGGATGGTAAGTTGTATGTTCAGTAGGACGATCAGCCGTGTGATTATTCGGGTGTAAGTGCTCATGATACCATTCGGACACCCAAATGGGTAAGATCTTTTGTCGAAGGTCACCATCTGTAAACTGAAGACCGGCGCCTCGTATACTTTCTTGGTCGAATGGCAGGGCATCTATTGCAATCCATAGATTTGTCATATCACTATCATCTAACGTTGTTGGATGACGTTCTAGTGGTTTGTCTGCTTCGATAACTGAACGAATGTACTCTGAGACAGTTGACGAGGGAAATTCGATTTGTAAACCATTTGAGTTTAAAATAAATCTCACTTGAAGTTGATACGATTTACTTTCATCGGCAAAGAGAATTTCATACATGTTAGACGCACTTAGTTCCTCTATACTCTGTATCTGAAGGTTGACTTTCTTTTCTGTTTTATGATCGATGAGAAAATGTCCAAGATGCATTTTGTATATTGATTGAGATGTACCAACATGAAACAGAGAATGTTCATGGCTATGCTCCAAAATGATCTGATCATTCAAATAAACAGCAAAGCTAGTCGATGAGTGCAACCGAAATTCCATGTTGTCAATGCGTATGCGTTATCAACAGTGGATCGAAACGCATACATCTTCTTTTTCTCGTTTCTTATCTTTTCGTACGATGAAGATGCTGATAGATATGTGTGAACAACTAGCAAGTGAAAGTATACGACAGTTTTATTCGTGAAATTTGTGAAGAAAAATTGTATAAAAAAATGTCACCGATGTATATTTTCGTTAAGAATAATTTATGTAGTTGCAATGTAGAAGCTCGAAGACTTTGTTGCCTCACTGAGTTTTTGGGCGTATTCATTTGGTGTCATGAATAACAAATGGGAATTCACCAATGTATATAAGAATGTTGTAGTATCAAAATTTGCCGATCGAATGTCATAACCATTGGAGAGATGAAATGCTATAGCGATCGATGCTGCTTTCAAATCTAAAGGAATACTGCCCGTGATGATGACAACCGGAGGGAATTGGCCAGGATAGGTTGCGTAGTTATTCAAAGACATTTGTTAAATTGAATGCGACGAAAAAAAATGTTGCTATATTTACGCGTTTTGATTTTGATGTGTAAAAATGTTTGTGTTTTGCGTTTCTTGTGTATACTAGCATAAAGATGAATAATGATTGTGACTTGCATTTGCACAGTTTCTCTTTGTGCTCCTATTCGGCTTGATCAAAATTAACATTTCTTTTGCTTTTCGTTAATTCTTCGGAATACATGATTGTCAACGAAAGGGCGAAAAGAATCCTATTAACTTGTATTTCTTCTGTTTAGTGTGTCGTTAAGAAAAAAGCTCGCTGTAGATTCTCCATACGTAAAAATTACATTTTCTATTGTTAATCCCATGTTGATCTCTACTATGTATATATATATTGATGCATATATAGAACAGATTCTTGAATGGTGTAAAATTTTCGAGTACCGACTGTATTACTATGGTACATCGTATTTTATATGAAATTTTATTTATTGGAATTAAAAGTCACAAGTCATAGCAAAAGGTGATAGTATTTAAATTCAACCTCAGATACTTTGACAAAAATCCCTCAGTCATAATCATCAGTCACTGTTTTTACTAGTTCCAACTCGCCATCATCCGATATGTAGAATTGCTTGAATGTCTCTTCATCAATATTATTTTCTACTTTGTCCAACTCTAACTTTTCGCATACTTCAGTGCAAACATGTGTGCGGAAAAATTCACGCATACCCTTCGTGCCCAAATTAGTTCGTGCTTCTCTATAGCGATTAAGATTTTGAAAATGTATAGCAGGATCTGTCAGTAGATATACATTGTCTTGAGTCTTAACACCTTGCAGATCAACGACCATCAGCCGTCCGCCCGTAATTTGATATGTCCAATGGGAAAATGATTGAAGTGTACTTGCATAATCTTCCATGGATACCCCGCCACTATTGTTATTCCACTTTTGAAGTTTTTGGTGCAAACGAGCTTCGACTTGAAAAATTTTTGTTGGATCATTCTTTTGCTGAACAATATTCGCTTCTGCATAAATAATTTCTCGAGGATGACGAAATATTCGTTTTTGTTCCGCGTTGAACATTTCGGCTAAAAATTGTGCTATCACATGTATCTCCAAATGTTGCTTATATACTTGCATAGTATTATATCGATGATTGGAATTTATAAGTTCTTTATAAACTACGTCAATTGCGATCGA
>CAJNOJ010000512.1:20618-54680 GCA_905250025.1 Adineta ricciae
CGGAGGAAAGAGCGTACCGTTTCCGACGCCCAAAAGAACAGCAATGTTATCGATACCATAGTTTGCAACGGCTACGTCTAATTTTTTATCCTGATTAAAATCACCTACGACGAGCGAGTATGGTATAGAATCGTATCCCATCCAGTAATTGACTTCATCTGAAAATGTTCCATTGTTAACATTGAGATAGATGCTTATACTATTAGTACCATAGTTTACCACGACTATGTCTAATCTGTTATCATTATTAAAATCGCCGGCTCCAATATAAATTGGTCGGGATTTCATAGTGGAAAAAGTTAACATATCTGCAAATGTTCCGTTCGATTTACCGAATAATATGCCAATACCGTTTCCGCCATACCTGTTCACAACTATGTCAAGAAGACCATCGTCATTAAAATAGTTCACAACCAATGCAGATGGACTTGATTTGACTCCAGTTGAATACGTTATTGGATCATCAAACGTGTGATTCGCATTGCTGAATAAAATCCCGATGTTATCGGTACCAAAATTAGCTACAACAATGTCCAATCTACCATCCAGATTGATGTCACCCAAAGCAATTGCTTCAGGTTGAGAATTATGAGTTGCCGAGCTGCCTACTGTTGGCTTGAAGGTATGTTTACACGTCGTCACTAGTAACAAATGCTTTCAAAGATCATTTTCAAAAAAACCTACTAATCTACCTGGCTTTTTATATGTTAAACATACGAATAAGATGCCAATCGTCATAACTGCACAAACATATATCACGAATATCAAAGCAACTTTCTTTTTCAGTGTGAATGTCTTCTCATAGTTCTTTCTAAAAGAGCAAACTGTAACTAATCGTTTGGAAACGTCAGTAGTACCTTTCGATGGGATCATTATTGATTGATTCTCTTCTACTATCAGTAAGAGAGATAACCTCTGAACTCACTTGATTTGAAACAGAATGGTTTTGTTCCAAATTTGTCGTTGTTCCAGGTTGCATCTCCATTTGCTTTGTTCACACTTGAATGAAAAAGAAAGGTAAATATGAGATGAATCGATCGTTACCTCTCTTTCGTTCTATTTTTCAATATATAATTCGATTGCAAGGCCGTTATATTTGTTAGATATTTTGCTTATTATCAAAAATGACCTATCAGGATAAATGTTTGACAAGTGATCAAATGAGAAAAAATCAATCATGCGTTGACAGCATAACTGGGCGTTAGGAGTATGTACAAATATATCGCTATTTATTTCGTTACTGTTAACGGTATATACGAACGAAAGACATGTTATTGATGTAATCTTCTTAACCGAAAACAGGCGTTAGAAGACATCGATTAGTTAGTTTTGCACATCCGATACACGTAGTATACATAAATTTCAATTTAATTGATCAAAATCACGATGGAAAAGTATTTAGTGATGAGCTTTCCGTCTTTTTCAATACATTTTATGAAGAGAAACCAGAGCAAGGGACAATCTCACTGCTGAAAGCCAAGCAAATTGAAAATTGAGCAGTCATCCTATTCCGCAATGTTGAACATTTGGGAACCAGTTCCGCCTATGGAATCGATTCCTACGATTCCAGAAATGGTAGGAATCCCGCAGAATTGTGTGTATCGATTCCGGAATCGTAGGAACTGATTCCCAAATGTGCACCATTGCGGAATAGGATGTATTCTCTGTTTATCGCGGATTGTACGGTCGAGTTTTATCACGTCTTGTAGTGAATGAAAATGTTTATTTGGAAATTAACGAAAAACCAACAACAACATAGGAAAAACTCCAACTTATACATAGGGAGAGAGAGAATCAGCAGGGGAAAATATCCCATAGGGACTACGATCGATTACATCGAATATTTCTGTATAGTATTTCCAAGGAAGACAGGCACTCCATTGACGCCACTATATCAACCACAGGTTTCTTCCAAATTACCCTGGATTTTCCCCCAGTGTTGCGTATATAAATTCTTGGATATTCGACGATACAGATTCTTATTTCGTTAACAATCGCTAGTGCACACCTATACTTTTCCTATTGGATGACCATGAACCCTTACTGTACACTCTTCGCAGGTAGGAAAGGAATGCTCTCGTGCTTCTCTTAACAATTACCTCTCTCTTCTATTTTTAGTTGTATGTCATTTGATCATACTCAATCGTCCTAGGGTTGTCTTAGCAGACAAATGCTCAGAAGATGACAACTTGGCAGGTTTCTGTAGTTCTAAAGACAAACCACATCTAGCGAAGTTGGAAGGAGAGATGAAGTTCATCGACCTAAGCAAAATAATATACCTTCGCGGGCCGGCGTGAAGGATCTCAAGAAGTTAAAATCAGTAAATCTTATACAAGCAAGTGAATGGCTCATTCAAAACATCGAGAAATACCCTCAATGTGCCGGTTTTCTTGGTATTGGAATATCAGTTGCTTTACTCATCGACACTTACTCGAACAACGATGCAGTGAAGGCACTACAAAAAGAATATGAAGATCTGAGCAATACAGATCCCAAAATATTCGCAGCTGAAGAATATTATCTTCAGAATATCTTCAAACGAACGAACGAAATACGAAACAACGTTGTTAATTTTAAAAAATGGCAAAGAATACGGACAATAGTCAAGACAATTTTCTCCACTGTCTTTGGTTGGATTGGATATTCAGCTATAGATACAACAGTCAAAACAGCCGCATTTATATCAAGTGGCATTGCTGGAACCAGTGCAGCGTTCGATGCTTACAATTGGCATGCACTACACAAGTTGGTCGAACATTTAGAT
This sequence comes from Adineta ricciae, assembly GCA_905250025.1. Lineage (NCBI taxonomy): Eukaryota > Metazoa > Rotifera > Eurotatoria > Adinetida > Adinetidae > Adineta > Adineta ricciae. Next base: position 23,383 of record CAJNOJ010000512.1, read on the forward strand.
AGGACTGGTTATATAGCTATATCAAATATTTGTCTTTTTATTGGTAGTATGAGCAAAGAATGACATTGCTTTGTATATTTCTTCGTTGAGCTAAATATTACGAAAGCAACAGTCGATGAGTTATTTACTCTTTGGCAAGTGAATAAATGAAATGATAACTACGAAAGATTGGGCAAAATAATCTGCAATCTGTAAGGAAGCAACTTTCAAGTTTTCCTTTTCTTATTAGGAACAAGTGTTAATACGGAAAATGTCGAATTTATAAGTAGCTCCATTGCTAGTTTTAAATAATACTCTTCAAAAATACGTTCTGCTTTCTCCTTATTATTACCTGCGACATATTTCACATTCTCCAAGTCCGATTGATTTCTTACAACCATATGCTTCTTTATCTTACTAAATGCAATGCGAGTTTCACTTCGGAAGACTTGGAAATTGAGAAATCGTATCTTTGTACTCGCGCTACAAAGTCTAACTCGAAATAAAACTAGATCAGCAGATGCTCGAAGTGAACCGATAGTCGAACATAAACACGACTGAATTAAAATAATTCAGTAATATCAGATTATTATTGAGTTATACTTCTTTGAGCAACGCAGAATAAGAGATTTAATTCAAGAAAGGTTTTCCAACCAAACAAAGTATTGTTCAAAATAAAGTTCTTCCGATTTTTATCACAGTAATTGAAAAAATTTTCTTTTTCCACGATGCAAACTACATTCTAACGAAACCAATAAACGTTGCACACTCATTGTAACGGAAATGCGACTTTGAAATATGTCCTCGCTGTTCATATATCTAAGCGACCTCGACAAACTTTAATATCATCGACACATCTATATACAATTATGTTCTTAGTATTTCTTTTCCTGCTCGCGAAACTTTAAAAATGTATGGAGAATTATTTTTTTTAAAACATACGAATCATTGATAACTTTTCCTCACTAGTGGAATTTTTTAATTTCTTGGAAAAGTAATATAGGTAATCTGTTGTGAAAGTAATTATGCTTTTTGTACAACTGTTTATTTGGCTTCAAAGTCAAATTAAACTTCTGCACGGTTCGGTACATAATAGGTCACACAACAATAAGACTACACAATAGTAAACGATTAATGGTGTTCTGTTCCTCTGTGTGTTGCGATGATTACTGCGTGTTGCCTTTTCTGTCGAAATATCTTTGTTTGAATCAGTCTATACAGTTCGACTCGAAATAGTTTTGATATGGAAAGATTGATAAGTATCGTACAAGAGAACTTTATATACACTAGACAATGAACAGCATTGTTAATGAAGAACTCAATGGCCACACGGATTGGCGATTTTGGCGTGTAGTACGTTGACAAATCGTAGATAAAGAAGCACGGCTGTGGCATGAACAAAAGACTGAAAACAGCAACTTGATAAATTAATAGTTTGATTAGTTGAAAATCTTTTCTAGACATTGTATTTAACGTATGAACATCTTCGTTCGGCCTGATCTGTTTTCCGATAGCCCGAATATTCTTGAGTGTTAGCCAGCCAAATATGCACATCAACAGTAAAGGCAAAAAAGCAGCGCAAATTGCGTCTTGAATACGAAGAAACCAATCATAAGCATAGTCGTAGGTGCTACATTGTCCAGTTTGGTTTGTATAGAAAATAAGACAGTGACTATAGACAACGAGCCATAGAAGGATATTGCCGATGATTAGCCGACGAGCTATTCGTGGTGAACTCCATTGACGACGACGAGCGTTGCGAGAACTGGCAAAATATCGATCAATCGATGCTAAGATTATAAAATAATGTGGGATAGCAACGAATGCAAAGGTAATATAATATCGAACTCGACACAACCAATCAAACATGTTATAGATGCTGATCTTATAACCAAAATTAAGCATTCGTGTGGAATCGCCAACATTAAATGTGAACAGTTCTGAAATGGCACAAGCGATAAAATACATGGAACATGTATTTTTGCGCATATGTGCTTGTGAGAAGACAAGAATGTCGAGAATCGATACGAAATTACCCATGGTTAGCGCAAAACCCAAAGTATATCGCGTAAAAATTTGATTATAACGGTAGATTTGATTGATAAGATCAGCTTGAGTGCTGACTGCTGTTGTGTTGCTCATGTTTCTAGATAAAAGTGCACCGCTATCGCGGTTATTGTTGGAAAAAGATGCAGTGCAAAGTCAATAATATGTTGATGAAAAGTAAAATTCTTCTCAGACAGTTATCGTCATGTATATTAATAGAAAATCTGGCGTCAAATTCCTGACTTTTTTAATTATAAATAAGGACTCTTTTGATTGAAAAAGTAAACGCTAAGATTCTTATCATGCGATTTCCAAATCTCTAAAACTCAGTCGATTATCTTTATCATTAGAACAAGTTTTTCTGGGGTATTCAGGTAAGTGCGATTATAAAGCATCAGAACTTTAATTAGTGAAAAAACTCATACTGCGGCAGATGAAGTTGTCATTTGTATCATTGGGAGAGTGAAGCAGAATGAATGTAGTTTGTAATCACACTAGCAGGCGTCACACACGACAAGCTGGTATTATCTCTCAGTTTTTTTTTACTAAATACTTTAGAGACATGAATATGACAAATATCGGCACGAAAGAAATAGATGAAATGAAATAATTAAACGTAACATTGAGAATGTTTGAAATAACCGGAAATATGAATAGATATGAATGCTTATGGCCGTTTAGTTATGTTGACAGAGTCGTTGTGGGAATCAGATTGATGAGAAACGTTGGAAAGAGCTGAAAAGTATGCATTGGAAAATCGTACGCACATAAACGAGGTGAATAAGTAACGATAGGCCACGGTTTTCTAGTTTGAGACGAATCTGTTTAGCGTCAATCTAATCTTTGTTTCATTTTGATTCGACACTCGTAGTCGATTTTGACGGCCGAAGGCCTGAATAGAGACATCGATTGAAAAACACTCCAAAGCAAATTTCTTCAAATAACCAAAGATTTCTATAAAAAACAAGCGTACTGATCTAGTCGAATGAAATGAATCATCGATATAAGTAGTTTTCATAATGTTTTTCGAAAAATTAAAAGCCAAAGTCAAGGAATAAACTTTTATACGTTTCACGCGATCGAACGTGTGACTTTCGAATATATCCTTTCTATGAATGCACTCGTCGAATCATTAGACTATAAGTACGTAACACATACAGCTTATGTGATCATTCTACCTCTTGAAAAGTTTCGATTTTATTATTCTTGGGCTCGATATACATGCTACAACGATACGATGACGCACTGAATGCACAAGTATAAACGATTAATGGTATTCCGTTCCGCTGTGTGTTGTGATGATTGCTGCCTGTTGCCTTCCCTGTCGAAATATCTTTGTTTGATGTATATTAGATAATGCGCAGTATTGTTCATGAAGAACCCAATGGCCACGCAGATTGGCGATTTTGTCGTATAGTACGTGGACAAATCATAGGTAAAGAAGTACGGTTGCGGCCTAAACAAAAGCCTGAAAACAGCAACTTGATAAATTAACAGTTTGATCAGTTGAAGATCTTTTCAATTCAATGTCCGATTCTCTTCGTTCGATCTAATCTGATTTTTAATAGTCCAAGTATGCACATCAAAGTTACTGGCACAACAGCAGCCCAGATGGTGTAGCATAGTATACCAACTGTTTTTGCGTTCTGTCGTTTTACATCATCTGTACATATGCGCAACGCACATAAAAAAATCATAGAAGAACATGACCGACATTAATAGCACAAAATAATGTAAATATTTTCTAGATACTGATCGTATAACCGACATGAAATATAGATAGCTTTGAACTGATGTAAACTGACAAATTCTTATTTAACATAGATTAGTGATCATAACAAAAAACTAATAGAAAACATTATCTAAATTCTATGAAAGAAGAAAAAGCTTAACGATAAAGTAAATGGACTTGGACGGCGCTAATTATCAACTAAATACTTTCGAATTTGATTTCGATAGATGTCTGTGACATAAAGATTTCCATCTCGATCGAATTTGATTCCACCGACGCGACAGAGTGCATTTGATTCTTGTGTTTTCTCAATACCACCAACCACGACTTCGCCATGTTTCGCACCGACTGTCCATCGAACAACACGAGCATTTAGAGAATCACCGATATATATATATTCTTCTTCTTCGTCAACAATAACCGAACAGGGGTGATTTAACTGATTGGGATCAAATCCAGCACCATTTCCACCACAAACTGTCACACCTTCTTTGCTACCAGGTGACCAACGTTGAATACGATGATTCAAATAGTCAGCAATATAAATATTGCCCGTCTTCTCAGCGACAAATATCCCTGTTGGATGGTCGAATTGATCGGGCCCATCACCGAAGAAGTTTCCACCAGCAACAATCTCTCCATGTTCTCCGTTCTTATCGAATTTCAAAACCGCATACTGTTGCCAATCAGACACATAAATATTTCCCTGTTTGTCGACATAGATTCCTGCACAAGATTGAAGAACACTATTCTCCGTGTCAATCAATGTCGATGAAGTTTTATCCGGTGACAATTTCAGGATACGATGTGGATGATACATTTCGGCAACATAGATATTGTCGTTGGCGTCAATAAATATCGTTGATGGTTTATTTCTTTTGTCATCAGGAAACCACGGATGACTTCTGAAATGAACGAAAGGGGATCTATGATAGAAGAAAGATAGCGCAAAACTTACGCAGTGCCATCATCGATTTTCAGTGCAGTCATTCCCGTATTATTATCACCATTATTATTAACGGGAAAACGTTGAATACGACCGTTCTCATGATCGGCAACGTAGAAGAATTGATTATTTGTATCGAATGCAAGTTCATATGGAGTATTCAGTTGATCATTAGCATCACCAGCTGTTCCTTGATCATTACCAGCGACTACAATTCCATCTTGTTTCCATTTCGATGCACGAACACTTCGTGCTTGGCGAACTAAAATATTACCAGAGAAAATGCATCTCCTCTGCCAATGGAATCCGAAAATATACCTAATTCAGAAAAATCTGATACTTGTGAGTCGGTCCAATCCAGTTCGGTGTCAGTCATGATTGATTTGGCCAAAAACAAACAAACTGAACGGCTACAGAAAAATACTGGTTAGTAAAAATTATTTTTTAGCCGAAGAAAAACTTCGCGGTGGAAAAATGACGCTATTAACCAAAAAGTAACCATCTCTAATATGAGCAAGTGTCCTTCGAGCGACCTACGCAAAATATAAAAATATATTAATTACCGGTAACTAATAAGAAACGGCAATTAATATCGAAGAAAAATCGATGAATACATTAACCGCGAAATTTTTAAATGAAAAACAGAACTCAAAATGAGGTGGATGTTATCTTACGTTGTCAGTAGTAATTAGTCATACGCTAATTATCATGCACAAATTTCGATCAACAGAAAACAAGTAAACAATTACACGCAATAATTAACAGAGAAAAATACACGCACATACACCGCAGTTGCTAGATGCAAATAGGATGTAACTAGACAAGATGTATTTGCTCAAAAAGTGGTACCCATTCACTTGTCGAACGATAGAAAATAGCCGGTTGTCCTAGTGGCACTTCAATTTCGCATTGATGCTTGTCATAAGCTTTTCTTGTCCATAGATGTATCCATTGACCGTCGGGAATCGTGACTGTTAACGTATTGACTTCAGCATCGACGACAGGAGCAATGAGAAGATCTTTACCCAAAAAATATTGTAGTTCTGTATATGGAGTAAGACACGATTTTCCTTGACGAAAAGCTTCATGAATAACATGTAATGAGTATGGTTTGAGATGAGCATGTATTCGACTCATCCGAGCAAAAAATTTCATACAAAGTTGATCGCTATCGAATTGAGTATTTGATGATGGTCGATTTCCTTCATGTGTTCGCATAATGACGTTGAAAGCGGCAATTTCGCACCAGCGCAGAAGAACTTCACGAGTGCGTCCGATTGTTCGACCGAAATAACCACCAATATCCATGTGAACAGCCAAAACATGACTCAGTGATAATGACAGTGACGAGCGAATTCCAACTGAGAGGCCAGCATCGTGTGAAAAATTAACTACTTGATCACCTGTCCAGAACAGAGGACAATACCGTTGAACATTCAAATAACCACTACGCATAAAGAAAATGACTTCCTGCGATTTTCCTGCGTCTCGGATCGCCTCGTAATTACATCGTGCCCAAAGTATAGGCCATAGGTTATGAACTAAGGCACCAGGAATGTTCGCATATACACGAACATCGCATGGAAGATATTCACCGAAATCTGCCATCCAACCCGATATTCCTAAATCTAGTAGATTTCGACGTATTACATTCTTATACCATTCAAAAGCTTCGGGATTTGTCAGATCAACAATTGCCCCGTTGAATTCGCCAAAATCAATTAGGTAGACGGCATCATCGGGTTGAAGATGCCTCACGAGAAAATTATTTTCATTCGCTTCTTGAAATAGGGAACCGTCGACTGCAATGTACGGATTGATGTAAGCAAGAAATCGACAGCCACGGTAGAGACGTTGCCATTCGACAATTTTTTCCTTCAGATTCGGATACCAATTTTCATTCCATTGCCAATTCCAGAAAACGCGTTTACCAAATGATGTTATTCGTTTTCCGCACCAATCCTGTGCCCATACACCAGCAATGTATGTGTCAACTTCATGCATCTTGCGTAATTTTTCGTCGACAACATCTGTGCCTCCTTGCATCCCTAAGATGATTCCATCTTGTAACCATTCCGGTAATGATGGATATTGAATCGGCGGTGATGGCGTCAGTCGTAATTCTAATCGATATGGTATCGCAGCGAAATATAACTGATGAACGTCGGCATGAGAAAAATCGAATTGCGCGTAAGCAGATCCATATGCACAGAATGTATAACCACGTGAAGAAACGAAAGTTGGCTGCGGATGGTAAGTTGTATGTTCAGTAGGACGATCAGCTGTCTGATTATTCGGGTGTAAGTGATTATGATGCCATTCGGACACCCAAATAGGTAAGATCTTTTGTCGAAGATCACCATCTGTAAACTGAAGACCGGCACCTCGTACACTTTCTTGGTCAAATGGTAGAGCATCTATTGTAAACCATAGATTGGTCATATCACTATCATCTAACGTTGTTGGGTGACGTTCCAGTGGTTTGTCTGCTTCGATAATTGAACGAATGTACTCTGAGACAGTTGATGAAGGAAATTCGATTTGTAAACCATCTGAGTTTAAAATAAATCTCACTTGAATTTGATACGATTTACTTTCATCGGCAAAGAGAATTTCATACACGTTAGACGCACTTAGTTCCTCTATACTCTGTATTTGAAGGTTGACTTTCTTTTCTGTTTTATGATCGATGAGAAAATGCCCAAGATGCATTTTATATGTTGATTGAGATGCACCAACATGAAACAGAGAATGTTCATGACTATGTTCCAAAATCATCTGATCATTCAAATAAACAGCAAAGCTAGTTGATGAGTGCAACCGAAATTCCATGTTGTCAATGTGTATGCGTTATCAACAATGGATCGAAACGCATACATCTTCTTTTTCTCGTTTCTTATCTTTTCGTACGATGAAGATGCTGATAGATATGTGTGAACAACTATCAAGTAAAAGTATACGACAGTTTTATTCGTGAAATTTGCGAAGAAAAATTGTATAAAAAATGTCACTGATGTATATTTTCGTTGAGAATAATTTATGTAGTTGCAATGTAGAAGCTCGAAGACTTTGTTGCTTCACCGAGTTTTTGGGCGTATTCATTTGGTGTCATGAATAACAAATGGGAATTCACCAATGTATATAAGAATGTTGTAGTATCAAAATTTGCCGATCGAATGTCATAACCATTGGAGAGATGAAATGCTATAGCGATCGATGCTGCTTTCAAATCTAAAGGAATACTGCCCGTGATGATGACAACCGGAGGGAATTGACCAGGATAGGTTGCATAGTTATTCAAAGACATTTGTTAAATTGAATGCGACGAAAAAGAAAGTTGCTATATTTACGCGTTTTGATTTTGATGTGTAAAAATGTTTGTGTTTTGCGTTTCTTGTGTATACTTACATAAAGATGAATAATGATTGTGATTTGCATTTGCACAGTTTCTCTTTGTGCTTCTATTCGACTTGATCAAAATTAACATTTCTTTTGCTTTTCGTTAATTCTTCGGAATACATGATTGTCAGCGAAAGGGCGAAAAGAATCCTATTAACTTGTATTTCTTCTGTGTAGTGTGTCATTTAGAAAAAAGTTCGTTGTAGATTCTCCATACGTAAAAATTACATTTTCTATTGCTACTCCCATGTTGATCTCTACTATGTATATATAGAATAGATTCTTCAATGGTGTAACATTTTCGAGTACCGACTGTATTACTACGGTACATCGTATTTTGTATGAAATTTTGTTTATTTGAATTAAAAGTCACAAGTCATAGCAAAAGGTGATAGTATTCAAATTCAACTTCAGATACTTTTTTGACAAAAATCCCTCAATCATAATCATCAGTCACTGTTTTTACTAGTTCCAACTCGCCATCATCCGATATGTAGAATCGCTTGAATGTCTCTTCATCAATATTATTTTCTACTTTGTCCAACTCTAACTTTTCGCATACTTCAGTACAAATATGCGTGCGGAAAAATTCACGCATGCCCTTCGTGCCCAAATTGGTTCGTGCTTCTCTATAGCGATTAAGATTTTGAAAATGTATAGCAGGATCTGTCAGTAGATATCCATTGTCTTGAGTCTTAACACCTTGCAGATCTACGACCATCAGCCGTCCGCACGTATATTGATATGTCCAATGGGAGAATGATTGAAGTGTACTTGCATAATCTTCCATGGATACTCCACCACTATTGTTATTCCACTTTTGAATTTTTTGGTGCAAACGAGCTTCGACTTGAAAAATTTTTGTCGGATCATTCTTTTGCTGAACAATATTCGCTTCTGCATAAATAATTTCTCGGGGATGACGAAATATTCGTTTTTGTTCCGCGTTGAACATTTCGGCTAAAAATTGTGCTATCACATGTATCTCCAAATGTTGCTTATATACTTGCATAGTATTATATCGATGATTGGAATTTATAAGTTCTTTATAAACTACGTCAATTGCGATCGAGCCGTCCGCTGAAAATTTACCATAATAAGCATATCTCAATGAACCTCGAGCAAACGGTCCGGGTGCTATTTTCATAGCGCCTTCCGCGGTTCCGATTAATAGCCGCTGAAAAATATCATCCAACTGTCTTGGCATTATTACTTCGATTATATTAACCATCTGTTCGGCAAGAGTTGACCATTCAGGCATTTGATTTGATAGAGTGTAAACTTTCCTTTCGTCAGTCGTACGAAATATTGACATCGTATTTTCAATACTACTCATGATTATGCTGCTGGCCATTTTCGTTACAACGTTCATCATCTCACTGGGATTCGCCACATCTAATTCAGATATCAAGCCGTAAATGAGCCGAAATTCGTCGAACATTTTGCGTGTTTTTCTTGGTTTTAATTGAATAGAAAAGTAATGGATATCTAAAGATTTGATGTCTAATAAGAGTTTTGCTATATCACGATTTTTTGGATCTCCGTCTGGAAATGCATCCCATTTAGTACCCTGACGCTGTTGAAGCTTTGCATCATAATATTGTCTGCCATGACAAGGAGCGTCACAAATGTGAATTAAAATACGATTCGCACTCGTCCAAAGAAGAGTTGGAATGACTTCCAAACCACCTAAAAGTGTGACCTTGTGTAAATATTCATACTAACTATACAATTAATGGCATCCTTACCAAAAACGTCTTCGCAAAAGTCATTATCAGAACCACCTACAGCTTGAACATTGCCAAGAAACTGTTCAAATAAATCAACGTTTTTCGTAAAGTCCATTTTGAGACATTGCGGACTAGAACTGTTTACATCTCGATATCCAACAAATGCTAAGCATGGCTGAACTTTAAATAAATTCGGTATCATTTCGGTTAAAAGATGGATATCTTCTTTTGCTTTATCGATATGAGATTTCATGCTTTTTGTACAATCCATTAAAAAACAAATATCGACTTCAGATCGAACTTTAACCGTTTTAAATACTTCATCGATTTCATATCTTCTGCTGCAGCAAAAGCTGTCGGGCTTCTTCAGTGTTTAATTTTGATGTCCATATATTAAGTTGTGCAAGGCGTTCTATAGCATTGCGGATTGATTGTCGCAACCCATCATTCTTCGGATTGTGTCGTAATTTGTTTACGTTGTCTTTCAGTTGGTTATTGATATTTTGAATTTCAGCATCTAGAGCGTCAACGTCAAACTCATATAGTTCCGTCATACTTTCATCAGCTTTTGTCAAGTGAGTCATTACAGAGTATGTGTCAGCGTTGTCGAAATCGATGGAAACACGGCTTTTTGATCGTATACGTATAGTATCCACCGTGTCGATGGTAATGGACGAATTCAATGCCATATAATGGTGGTAGTTGTGAGCTGTAGCACGAACAATGAATTTTGTAATGAAAGTAACGAATGCTTTCTACGGCTTAAACAAATAAAAATGATGACACCGAAAATAAATGGAAAAACCAACGTTTTGGTGAAAAATCATCATTCAATGTGTGTATGTCAAGATAAGAACATTTGTATTTATCTTTTGCTTTTGAAGGCAAAAAAACAAGGTATTTATAAAAATATTTTGAAATAATTTTTACGCGTGGTAAATCTGTGAAACAAATCGTAACATGAGGATTACGGCACACTATTTTTATTTCAACGGAGATACTTCTTCGGCCGAAAAAGAGATGTTTCTGATATTGGATAGAATAGCTTGTCAACATTTATCCATGCGTCAATGCAGAGAAAAATATCAAACGTTTAGAATAGCTTCAACCTTTTCACCTTGATCTACACCTTTTAAAAAGCGAATAAGTCCACGAAAATAATGTTCTTCATCGTCCCACATTGAACAATGACTACCATATGGACAGATTAAAACGGAACCATGTTTGACTTGTGTCGCCATCCATTTCATATGTTCGGGATCCATAGTGTCGAATGTTGCACCGATCATCAATGTTGGAGTTTCAATTTTGGATAAATCATCCCTACGATTCCAATTTTCCAACAAACCTGAAATACCAAATTCTGATGGACCTTGCATTAGAATATAAATATCGCTATTTAAATGTGAAAAATCACGATGTATTGCTTCAGGCCAAGTTTCTAATCGACAAACGTGCTTACTATAAAAATTTGGTATTAATAATCCCATATATCTTGGATTTTTATAATCTTTGTTTGCTTCTATTTCTTTAATTTCTTTTAAAACTTCCGAATCCATGCTTTTACTTAAAATATTTTCAGCATACTTCGCATAGTCCAGTGCACTGCACATCATATTACTAATGATTAGACCTTTCAAATTCTTTTGATAAACCAATGCGTATTCCAATGCTAATATTCCACCCCAACTATGGCCAAGCAAGTAGAAATTGTCTTGATTTAGACCAAGTGCTTTCCTAACTTGTTCAACTTCATCAACAAAACGCTCGATTGTCCATAGTTCATTATCCTTCGGTTTATCACTTGCAAATGAACCAAGTTGATCATAATAGTAGAATTCGATGCCTTCTTGTGGCAGATATTTTTCAAACGTTTCAAATAATTCATGCGTGCCACCAGGGCCACCATGTAAAAGCAAAAGCTTTATTGTTGGATGATCTCCGATACGTTTCGTCCAAACATTAAACTTTCCTAATGGAGTATCAATAGGTATCATTTTTACGTTTGCATCAACCATTTTAATTATCTATAAACGAACTGAAACAATATTAACCACATGATTAAGTGAGTGTAATAAAGCAACATAGAGTCATAAAAACACGCAAGAAAAGACGAAGGACAAGCACATGTGATGCAAAAACGAATTTTTTTACTTTATCTCCGCATTCTATTCTCTCTATAATGGTTATATATAGAATGTGACATAGATAAGAAGAATGGTAAGTTTGTTTATCCCTAGAAATAAGCCATCGCAACACAGAAGATTCGTACAAACGAATTGAGATGTCATATATTTCGTATCTGTCTTCGATCGTTTTTCTTTGCCAATGTTGACAAGTGCGAACCGGATGGTACACAATGTTTAAACTGATATGAATTGATTCTTTCGAAAGAGATTAATTAAAAAATTTTTGTTTATCTTATAAATAACGATTTGATCTTCATTGGGTGTGATGGTGGACGAAGATTCGTCCTTCGTTTATTCTTGACTAAAGACTAACTGGAACGTACACATGCATATCTGAGGAACAAAGATGAAAGACCATAAAGAATATCACTCTCGCGCGATGTATTCCTAACAGTTATCTCCCAGCCTTTTATAGACTCAAAGTCACATGTATATGATTCAAGTACGTGGATCATATACACAGGACTCATGGCCGAAGATCATGACACAGGGAATTAGGTGATAACTGAGTTTTAAAGATATATCGAACTTGACATATAATATCTCTATGAATGTTTTTTATGTCACCTGAAACGTCCGATATCGGCACAGCCAAGCGTTATGCAATTTCATTTTTTCAACTTGTGAGATCCGTGTCTCCTCAGTAGGAACAGTGTTGCTTCTGAAATTTTATAGGCATACATGAAGCTTAGTTAGATCTCTCAGCACCGAAAATTTCGTTGAGTTATCGTGAACTATTGTGAAGTTATTTCGAAAACATCGTTCGTTACGGAATTTCATCATTTTCGTTATTTTCCACTGAGGACAGCTAAGGGATATTTTTATATTTGTTTTTACTATGAAATCTAACATCTTTCGTTCAGTAAAAATAAAAGCCAGTATTTCTGTGAATCGATTAGTCAATTTCAGTGTTCTCTTCTAAATTTCATTGAAAATTCTTATCGTTATTTTGACAAAAATTAAACGTAAAGTGAAAAAATCATCGGAACTTCGTGATTATTCGGATTTTTCGACTCGTTCAAAAGAGAAATCACTTTGATTTTGTATGTCAGCTACGTAACTCGAAGTGAGAAACAAACTTGTTTATATTTTAAGATCATACTCTCTGTAGCCAACTTTCTCCTTTATCCTACTGATTTTTCAGCGTTCCTAACGAAGGGGACCGATGTCCTATAGTCAAGACAAAAAGTATCGGTGCAGTATGCACCGGGTCTAGCTAGTTTTTCCAATTGGCCACAGTTATGCACGAATTCAAATTCAATATTCGCATTTGTCAGGAAGAAAATATTTTATTTTTTCACATAATCTTCGATGTTACAATATTAAAGCCAAATACTTAGTTCATTATACAAAGAAAATTTTATTCGAATATTGTTGCAATCGAATAATTGGTCATGACCATTTAATAATAATTTTTCTTTGAACAGATCTTTCATTTCTTGTTTAGCTGGATAAAGACCATTTTTATTCAGCGTTAAATATATCAGCTGATCAAAATGTCTAATGATTAACAAAACAACTTCAACAGCATTTTCATTCAGCACAATATTCGCAATGCTTGTTTCGAGAGAACGCAAATGAGGCGCTAATTCAGTTAATCGTTGAATATTAAAATAGCATTTAGGCTCTGGGTTACATCGGTCTAGTAAGAGACATACATATTTTAAATTGAAATATGTTCGTTCACAATGACGAAAATCTTTCCAATCGACTGTAAGTTGTGATAAATTTGGTGCATAGTCAAGTATTTGTTTCACGATAGCAGTACGAATTGTCCTTTCGATTGAATTTGACGTAAAATCAAAAGATATAGATCGTAAATGCTGAAGCAACAAGTTACAGTCACGGCAGCAAGTTGATGCCAATTGTGAACTTATCTATACAACAGACGCACGATAAATATACATGAATATCAAAGTTTTTAAACATTCATTAACTCTTCAATTTTGAGATTTTTCTTCGCATGATACAGAAGAACTTTTAGTCATAAATCATGACATTTGTCAAAATAATCATTCTAATAGTTTCCTTTTGAAACTTACTTGTCCACCTGAATATGTCATTTCCAGTTTCTTGATTCGATTGTTTGCAACTATTTGTAAAGTTTTGACTAATTGTACAGGTTCATCGGTTTGATTATAAGTCATTTCAAGTGATCGTCGTTGAGATGCAATGATTGGAACAGACGCATGTGCCGCGAAATGATGATTATGTAAGGTTCGTTTATGTTGCAATATTGTGTTGATCGGGAATGTGTAAACGACGAAGAATGTTTTCGATATAAAACTGAATGTACCAGTATTGAAAATCGAAATCTCGTCTAAACGGCAAACAAGATTGCCGAAAGGCCATCGAACATTATAATTAAATGAATGCATGTGCCACGCTTGTTCCATTTCTTGAGGAAAACACAACGAAAAGTGAAGTTTTTTCACAGAAGATAAATGAGTAGAATTGCACAGTTCTTGAAATTTAGCCACACGATCTAATGCTGCAAGAAATAACAAAGCGGAATGTATAGCTGAATGAATATGTTCATGTAAGAAACAAAATTATTTCAAAATAGGTATAACCAGAGGGAAGAAAAACAGTGCGCCTACTTTTCAAAACCATTTTGATTGATTTCGCAATCATCTTCTGCTCCTGAGATTAATTTTATGATTAGATTCATCGGAATAATTTAGTCGAAAAATAGTAAATAATAACTTACTCTGATCATACAGATCAATCAGTATCAATTTTTCAAGCACCGGCATGAGTAATGAATCAAGTAAGATAATGGTGTCACTAAGAGTTACATAACGTAAAATTAAAGATCGCAAGTGGCTGCCATCAGCTATTTCACGTAGATTGTAATCGCACAAATGAATATTGGGCACCAACAAATATTTACGTGATGGCAAAGCAGTGCGTACATCCTCATTAGTAATACTTAAATGCTCAATTGCGGGCAAAGCATCACGTTTGAACAGGAGAATGAGTTCGCTGGATTGTTGAATACTTAATGTTAACCGAGTTGTATTTGGCCAATGCAGTGGTTCCATCTGGTGTAAACCTGCCAGCTGAGGGTGAGGGCGGTATTCATGCCCTACAGATAAAATCACTGTAAATCAGATGGCTCTGAAAACTGTTATTTTAAAGACGAAAGCGACACTTCATGAATCCTAGATAGTATGAGAACTACTTCATTTTTGAAATCTGTAGCATATACCGAGAACTGTTAAACCAAACCTCTTTTACGACCTGTATTATCTAACATAGTAATGAAGATTCAACTAAAATAAAAAACGTCATTTTCATATTCAAGATAAACTGTTCAAACGAATTTTCACCACTGTAAACTCAAAGCTACAATAGAACAAATTTCGCGCTATAAAACAGAAACTTGACTCTATTCTTTTGAAGCGGGATACTATTGATTTCCGGCATAAAAAAGAACATGCTAGGCGAGAGAAAATTTTGAATTCAATACGATGAAATAATTGAGAGATAACTTTAATGTTTAGTAACTTATATCTAAATTTTCTATTCTCTACACACATACCTTTTTCAACTTCCAATATCATTGTATCAGTTGATATACGATGGCGGATGAGTGCAGAAAGTATTGTAGGATACCAATGAGTAGGTCTTTCAAAGACCAAATGTAAATGTTGTAACATGTTGTTGACAGAAACCAAAGGTACTAGTAATGGTTCAACATACATAAATTCGCAATAATTTGCATTCGATATAAAAAGCCTCTTGATCGAGGGTAACCATGTGTTTAACCGCTTGGTATCAGTAAGTGTTTTACTCCAATGATTAAGTAACTTCCAACAAGCAGGTGAATCATGACATACAACAGTATCTATCAGAGTAGTCGAGTGATTCATATGATCGTTATCAGTACTAAGAAATTGTCGTAATTGATTGTAATGCATATAGCTAACGTTTAATGTATAGTTCATTGAAGTAAGAATACGTTCAAGACGAGCATTTTTTAAATGAAAAAAAACTTGATAGATATCGAAGTAAGATAAATAAGAAATTATCATGAATATAAGCTCATTAGGTAATGATTCAAATGTAGTTATGCTCATTCCTATGTTACTCAATCTATTTTGTACATGCATCTTTTTCAATATATGACCGATATATATATATGCGAATGATCATTGTTCGTCTGTTTCCGGCAGGTCATGCATTGTTCAGGAAAGAATGAAAAAATTGAATGGCTGAGTTTTCTTTGCGAAGAAAATTATCTACATGTCTATGAGGGTGGGTGTCAAGTGCTATATGTACCCAATGCGTGATTTTAGCATCGGCAAAGAGTCGGGAGTTGTTGTTTTATAAAGCAACACTGAATTACATAGACTTTGGTAAGTTTGTCAAATGATCAAGTGAATATCCTTGTCTTCTCTAATCACTAAGTTTATTCGTTAAACATCATCACTTTTATGAATGTTATAGTTCATACCTGAATCAGTTCAGAATGTAGTGAGTCATTAAGCTTTTGATCGCAATTATTGTATGAACGAAAAAGGAATAATCCAAGAATAAATCAGATTCTTCGGTGTTTATTCGATCATAAATAAAAATTGCTAGAGATACATTTAACAACACATTTTTCTAAACATACTTCAGATACACGTGAAATAGCAAGAGTAGAACAATGGTAAATCATTTTCTCTCAATTTGGTTAGAATAAATTTTACAATTAATTCTAGTTCTCTTTACTTGTTTCACTCTCGAGATTATAAAGATCAAGATACATTATACTTGGAATCATAAGCCAAGTTAATTCCGTTGAATCTAACTAAGAAAAACATAGTTAAGTACTTTCATGCAGAAAGTTGAGAAGTAGTTAGCATCGATTGCACGCCCATAGTCTCATCCAACAGTACAATGCATGCTTTACTCGTAACGGATACTAATTTCATAAAGTCGTTATCTATCGCTTATCTTCTTATCATGTATCTTCTAGAGAGAAAGGTGTTGGAGTGGTTACTTGTTTGAAGGATAATGGAACAACAAGTTGTTAGGTTGTGTTTCTCCGTGTTGATTCTGGCCAAGACTTTAATTAGTAGCCCAGTACCAACGATCTTAGATACAGATATCGGTACGGATTATGATGACCAGATGGCTTTAAGTTTCATACTTTCCAATCCCGATGGATTTGATTTGAAATTAGTTGTGTGCTCAACGTTTAATACGACAGCACGCGCTCAGATTGTAGCGAAAACATTGGCTATCTATGGTCGTTATAATGTTCCGATAGCCATCGGTCGAAATACAGGTGTAAGTACTATGGGTGAATATGAATGGGCACAAAACTATACACTTGAGCAGTTCAAAAACGAAGGAGGAACTGTGTACGAAAATGGTGAAGATGCTCTATACAATGAATTACAAAAGGCAACACCGGATAATATCTATCATCTAATCGAAATATCACCAGAAACTTCAGTAGGTGATGTTTTACAACGTTTAAAACCTGAAATAACAAAAAATATCCGTCTATTTGCTATGGCTGGATCGATTTATCGAGGTTACGGAAATTCAAGTCAACCATCCAAGGAATACAATGTTTATATAGATATTCCTGCTGCTAAAGCCATGTTTAACGCATCATGGGCTTATTTTGGGTTGGCGCCATTGGATACGACGATCTTCCTGCAATTTAACGGACCTGTATGGCAACAGTTTCTTTCCTATAGGAATAAAAATAAACACGTTCAATTAATTCTCGATTCATATACAACCTGGTATAATAATGGAGGGAAAGGAGCTGGTGCTCTGCAACCGTTCAGTCCTGATATTGGCACAAGTACTATGTATGATGTTTTAGCAGCTATTCTAAGTTTATATTATCCGAAGACGATCACGATGATATCGAGACAATTACCGTTAGTAGTGACCGATGATGGCTATACCCGAATCAATGCTACACAAGGACAGCCAGTTCAATCGGCAGTGTCGTTTCAAAGTGAAAACCCATACAATTCCACATCAATGCTTGCCGTGGTCGCTCTATATTCGATTATATTTTCTTAAATTCTTTCCAGAATGAAAAAATTTTCTACTCTATCTCCTTCTACTTATTCCATAGTTCTTCTTGCCACAGAAAAACAAACGTACTTCTCGAGATATCATTTTTATTCAATGAAAATCTATATATAAAAGAAATAGTCTGTGAATAGATTAATTAAATGGAACAACTTGATTTCTATTACAAACATTTTTCATTTTATAGAACAGTTTTACTAGAAGTGGAACAATTACTCGTAATATAACTGTTAGTCCTCCATATAAACCAAGTACTCTCGATGCACTATACATATAATAATCATCTTTTTGAATAGTATATGAACAATAAATTGGATCACATGCGTTATAAAATGATGAATAATATGTTTTAATATTCCATTTTTCAACAAATAATTCATCTATTAAACTTTGAATAAATGAATCTTTTCTAAATCGACTTTTATTTGAATAATGCATCGCTGATATATTCATGTGATAATAAATAGCTGGTTTATCAGTTATCGCTGCATAGATTAATGAATCAATACATGTTTGATCGTAAAAACATTCTAATGTTGATCGTAAAACTGTTTCAACAACTGAACATCCAACATTCCATCCTGGAATTGCAAACATTTGTTGATCGCTACGCCTATAATATATTCCTCCTGATTTAATGCAATCACTTCGTGTTCCACAAGAACATCCATCTTTCATTACCACTGGATTAATTGGAATTGTTGTATATGTTCTGTTAAAATCAATCCACCAAAACCAGTTGAGAAAGTAGGATGATACAAGAGTATTACCATTCATAACATCACGTAATAAATTTAAACTTTGAGAGAATTCTGCTGCCGTTGATTTCTGAAGTTGGAAAAGAGTTGTATCAATTTGAAGTCGAAATTCAGAGTTTGATACAATTTGAGTACTGATAAATGTTTCATTAAGAAATGCATTTATAGCATTGTTTATTGTTGTTTGAGAGAGTTGACATAAAGTTGAAAGAAACAAGAAATAGATACTACCACGTGAACGAATATCAGCACTGTTGTAATCAGACCAATCTGGATAAAGGAATAGATAATCACGCCATTCTGTGCCAATAAAATTACTTGAACAAATTTGATGTGATGTTATGCTAATGCCGACGAAATATTTATATTTAACAGCAATTTTACGGCAAGGACATTCAAGTGTTTCTGAATGCCATATTGTTAATGTTTTATAATCATTTTCGGAGGGATTCGGCAATGATATACTGATAGTTCCATTGGAAATCATTGAACAGATAGTTATGATATACAATAAAAGAAATAAAGTTAATAAATAACATCTTGTAATTACTCGTTCACGATGTATAGTTTCAAGATTGTTTGATTCACTATCAAAAACGTTCAACATTAATATCTTATCGAAAAATCGATTGATGAAAATCAAGATTTTAACAAAGAATCGATGATTTTCTAGATTATTCGACATCGATGGTAAATTATAATTTTTTATCTTTNTTTCCCTTCGTCAGTCGTACGAAATATTGACATCGTATTTTCAATACTACTCATGATTATGCTGTTAGCCATTTTCGTTACAACATTCATCATCTCACTGGGATTCTCTACATCTAATTCAGATATCGAGCCATAAATGAGCCGAAATTCGTCGAACATTTTGCGTGTTTTTCTTGGATTTAATTGAATGGAAAGGTACTGGATATCTAAAGATTTGATATTTAATAAGAGTTTTGTTATATCACGATTTTTTGGATCTCCGTCTGGAAATGCATCCCATTTAGTGCCCTGACGCTGTTGAAACTTTGCATCATAATATTGTCTACCATGACAAGGAGCGTCACAAATGTGAATTAAAATACGATTCGCACTCGTCCAAAGAAGAGTTGGAATGACTTCCAAACCACCTAAAAGCGTGATCTTGTGTAAATATTCATACTAACTATACAACTAATGACATCCTTACCAAAAACGTCTTCGCAAAAGTCATTATCAGAACCACCTACAGCTTGGACGTTGCCAAGAAACTGTTCGAATACATCAACGTTTTTCGTAAAGTCCATTTTGAGACATTGCGGACTAGAACTGTTTACATCTCGATATCCAACAAATGCTAAGCATGGCTGAACTTTAAATAAATTTGGTATCATTTTGGTTAAAAGATGGATATCTTCTTTTGCTTTATCTATATGAGATTTCATGCTTCTTGTGCAATCCATTAAAAAACAAATATCGACTTCAGATCGAACTTTAACCGTTTTAAATACCTGATCGATTTCATATTTTCTCTGTTCAATCTTCTCTTGTTCCTCTTTTATTTTCTGCTGCAGCAAAAGCCGTCGGGCTTCTTCAGTGTTTAATTTTGATGTCCATATATTAAGTTGTGCAAGGCGTTCTTTAGCATCACGAATTGATTGTTGCAACTCATCATTCTTCGGATTGTGTCGTAATTTGTTCACGTTATCTTTCAGTTGGTTACTGATATTTTGAATTTCAGCATCTAGAGCGTCAACGTCAAACTCATCTAGTTCCGTCATAACTTTCATCAGCTTTTGTCAAGTGAGTCATTACAGAGTATGTGTCAGCGTTGTCGAAATCGATGGAAACACGGCATTTTGATCGTATACGTATAGTATCCACCGTGTCGACGGTAATGGACGAATTCAACGCCATATAGTGGTGGTAGTTGTGAGCTGTAGCACGACTAATGAATTTTATAATGAAAGTAACGAATGCTTTGCATACCTAGCAGCAGAACGGGAAAAACCAACATTCTGCTTTTTATGGCTTAAACAAATAAAAATGACGACACCGAAAATAAATGGAAAAAACCAACGTTTTGGTGAAAAATCATCATTCAATGTGTGTGTGTATGTCAAGATAAGAACATTTGTATTTATCTTTTGCTTTTGAAGGCAAAAAACAAGGTATTTATAAAAATATCTTAAAATAATTTTTACGCGTGGTAAATCTGTGAAACAAATCGTAACATGAGGATTACGGCACAATATTTTTATTTCAATGGAGATACTTCTTCGGCCGAAAAATATATGTTTCTGATATTGAATAGAATAGCTTGTCAACATTCATCCATGCGTCAATGCAGAGAAAAATATCAAACGTTTAGAATAGCTTCAACTTTTTCACCTTGATCTACACCTTTTAAAAAGCGAATAAGTCCACGAAAATAATGTTCTTCATCGTCCCACATTGAACAATGACTACCATATGGACAGATTAAAACGGAACCATGTTGAACTTGTGTTGCCATCCATTTCATATGTTCGGGATCCATAGTGTCGAATGTTGCACCGATCATCAATGTTGGAGTTTCAATTTTGGATAAATCATCTCTACGATTCCAATTTTCCAATAAACCTGAAATACCAAATTCTGATGGACCTTGCATTAGAATATAAATATCGTTATTGAAATGTGAAAAAGCACGATGTATTGTTTCAGGCCAATTTTCTAATCGACAAACGTATTTACTATAAAAATTTGGTATTAATAATTCCATATATCTTGGATTTTCATAATCTTTGTTTGCCTCTATTTCTTTAATTTCTTTTAAAACTTCCGGATCGATGCTTTTACTTAAAACATTTTCAGCATACGTCGCATAATCCAGTGCACTGCACATCATATTACTAATGATTAAACCTTTCAAATTCTTTTGATAAATCAATGCGTATTCCAATGCTAATATTCCACCCCAACTATGACCAAGCAAGTAGAAATTGTCTTGATTTAGACCAAGTGCTTTCCTAACTTGTTCAACTTCATCAACAAAACGCTCGATTGTCCATAGTTTATTATCCTTCGGTTTATCACTNCTGGTGCTCTGCAACCGTTCAGTCCTGATATTGGCACAAGTACTATGTATGATGTTTTAGCAGCTATTCTAAGTTTATATTATCCGAAGACGATCACGATGATATCAAGACAATTACCATTGATAGTTACCGATGATGGCTACACTCGAATCAATGCTGCACAAGGCCGACCAGTCCAATCGGCAGTGCTCTTTCAAAGTGAAAATCCGTACAATTCCACATCAATGCTTGCTGTTGTTGCATTGTATTCAATTATATTTTCTTAAATTATTTCCGGAATAAAAAAAATATTCTACTCTATCTCTTCCTATTTATTCTATAGTTCTTTTTATCACAGAAAAACAAATGTACTTCTCGAGATATCATTTTTATTCAACGAAAATCTATATAAAAGCAATAGTCTATGAATAGATTAATTAAATGGAACAACTTGATTTCTATCATATACATTTTTCATTTTATAGAACAGTTTGACTATAAATGGAACAATTACTCGTAATATAACTGTTAGTCCTCCATATAAACCAAGTACTCTCGATGCACTATACATATAATAATCATCTTTTTGAATAGTATATGAACAATAAATGGGATCACATGCATTATAAAATGATGAATAATATGTTTTAATATTCCATTTTTCAACAAATAATTCATCTATTAAATTTTGAATAAATGAATCTTTTCTAAATCGACTTTTATTTGAATTATAATGCATCGCTGATATATTCATGTGATAATAAAGAGCTGGTTCATCAGTTATCGCTGCAGAAAATAATGAATCAATACATATTTGATCGTAAAAACATTCTAATGTTGATCGTAAAACTGTTTCAACAACTGAACATCCAACATTCCATCCGGGAATTGCAAACATTTGTTGATCACTACGTTCATAATATATTCCTCCTGATTTAATGCAATCACTTCGTGTTCCACAAGAACATCCATCTTTCATTACCACTGGACTAATTGGAATTGTTGTATATGTTCTGTTAAAATCAATCCACCAATACCAGTTGAGAAAGTAGGATGATACGAGAGTATTACCATTCATAACATCACGTAATAAATTTAAACTTTGCGCGAATTTTGCTGCCGTTAATTTCTGAAGTTGAGAAAGACTTGTATTCATTCGAAGTCGAAACTCCGAGTTTGATATGATTTGAGTACTGATAAATGTTTCATTAAGAAATGCATTAATAGCATTATTTATTGTTGTTTGAGAGAGTTGACATAAAGTTGAAAGAAACAAGAAATAGATACTACCACGTGAACGAATATCAGCACTGTTATAATCAGACCAATCTGGATAAAGGAATAGATAATCACGCCATTCTGTGCCAATAAAATCACTTGAACAAATTTGATGTGATGTTATGCTAATGTCGACGAAATGTTTATATTCAATAGCGATTTTATGGCAAGGACATTCAAGGGTTTCTGAATGCCATATTGTTAATGTTTCATAATCATTTTCAGATGGATTCGGTAATGATATACTGATAGTTCCATTGGAAATGATTGAATAGATAGTTATGATATACAATAAAAGAAATAAAGTTAATAAATAACATCTTGTAATTACTCGTTCACGATGTATAGTTTCAAGATTGTTTGATTCACTATCAAAAACGTTCAACATTAATATCTTATCGAAAAATCGATTGATGAAAATCAAGATTTTAACAAAGAATCGATGATTTTCTAGATTATTCGACATCGATGGTAAATTATAATTTTTTATCTTTTCAATTAATCCCAAAACGAACTTGATAATAAATGGTGATATTAATAGAAGAATAGTATGAATTCCACCGAAAAGACTAATGATGATAGTAATCAGATATACAAAATCCGTTTTCTTTTCATAAGTGAATGAACAAGATGAAGGTTGACATTCTTGAAAATAACTATCGTAGGAGAAAGTTATATTCCATTCTTCAACCATCATTTCATTGAAAATTGTTTCCATTGGTGTTGTACAAGAATATCGACTAGGTAACGTTGAATTCAGAGGTGAGGGAGGATCATCTCTTAGCCAGTGACCTTGATAGAACGAGGTTAAAACTAGATCAATACAACTTGCATTAAACCAACATATTAGAGATGACTTCAAGACAGAATCCATGACAGTGCAGCCTACCTGCATACTAAATGCTTTATTTTCGTAACTACATGTTGAATCGAGTACACAATAACAGTGAGTTTCATTCTTGCTAACGTCATCTAAAGGTCTTGTAACTACATATACATAATATTGATGATTAGTGAACCCTAGTAACATTCGAAGATCAACGCCTCTCCCCATATTGCTCATATATTGATTACTATGCAATAATGTTTTAGTTAAAAACATTCGATAACTAAACTGAATTTGTGTTAGTTGAATAAATGAGTTTGTAAGCGAGTTTATTTGTGTACGGAATGAATCATTTGATAAAACATCTGCGTTGACAAATGTTCTTGACAAGAACCGTTTTATTTCATATTGAATTGTTTCATTTGTTAATTCACAAAGCGTTGCTAATGCATGAAAAAATGATGAAGCAAATTGAAAAAGATCCAAATTTGTATCTGAGCTATTACGAGCAGGAAAGCTATTATACCACCATGGTTGAATAAAATCACTTGAACAAATTTGATGATATTTTACTTCTATTCTAAGAAAATCATCATAGAGAATCGACATTTGACTACAAGGACATTTTAATGTTGAGAAATGCTGTTCGTGTAACATTTGATATTCTTGTATAGATGGACTTGTAATATTTTCATTCACTGTTTCAACTAACATCAATGAATAAATGATAATAACACATATCTAAATACTGAACGTAAAAAGATACAAGCGCGTTGATAAACAACCATGATAGACACGAATACGATCTCGAGAATGTTTAGAATAGAAATTCAAATTAATTAGTTTAGTTTTTAATTTTAAAAGGATATTTTTCATCTGTATAAAACATTTTCCCTCTAAAATAATCGAAACAATGTTCAATTAAATGTCGCGAACTTTTTTTTCAAACCTTACGTGAATCCCTTCTAACTGTCTGTTCGGTATTTGAGAAAAATCGTTTATATAAATATAAAATAAAACCAATAAAATACCAGGTAATCATACTCAATACTTTAGTAATGCCGCCACACAATCCAATGAATGTTGTTAATACATATACCCAATCAAATCGATGATTATATGAATAATTACAAATCTTTGGTAAACATGTTAAATAATACTGTTGATAATTTGTTTCATTTCGTAGTTCTTCAATGAAAAGTTCATTGAGAAGTGATTGGATTGTTGTTGTTTGACTAAAACGACTCGGACGAGATTCATTTAGAATAGAAACATTCATTTTCTGTTTATAAGTTGAACGAAGAAAATTTAAACATGATTGTTGAAAAAAACATTCCAATGATGCTACAAATGTCATTTGAAGTGGTAAACAATCAATAGTTACGCCAGTTAAACTTCCATTCGAATGGATTCTATTCATATTATAAATACCAAATTGTTCTGACATATCATACAAATAAATATCACCCTCAAGAGGACATGAAGCATTAGTTTGACATGAACAAGGAACTATTGAATTCTTTTGTATATATACGTTTGTAAACCGTCCAATATATAGATATAGTTGTACTTGACTTATATTTCTATATGAATTAGGTTGTTTTGATAATCCGAATTGATGTGTTACAGCAATATAATTTGTTCCTAATGCACTTATGAGTTGATTTGCTTGTGTTATTTGATTAATCATTGTTATCGATTGAATAAGATTAACTGTTGATATATCACGTTGGGATAAAAGAACACTCTGAACTTTTTCTTTTAAAAGTTCTTCATTGAATAGAATTGGACTAACTAATAGAGTTTTATTAAAATGATCAAGTATACTCATTATTGTTTGATAGGAATTTTGACAAAACGAATGAATTAATTGCCACATTGCACTTAAACTTGTTCGTACATCTATGGGCCAAAGTGATAATATATTTGCTGCAAATATGAAATCAATCCATCGTTGTGTTATGAAATCACTTGAGCAAACTTGATGAAATAATGGTTCAGTTTTTACAAATTTTCCATATTCAATAGATAAGTTTGTACATGAACATTGTAATGTATTCGAGTACTTTTTGTAAAGCTGTTGATATTGAGAATAAGTTGGAGTTTTTATCGATTCATCTTTAATACGGACAGTGAATGAGGTGTATATTGTTAAAATACTAACAGAAATAACGAGTAGAATAAGATATAGACGTGTTGATAACAATTCACGACGAATAACAANCTTTTCATAAGTGAATGAACAAGATGAAGGTTGACATTCTTGAAAATAACTATCGTAGGAGAAAGTTATATTCCATTCTTCAACCATCATTTCATTGAAAATTGTTTCCATTGGTGTTGTAAGAGAATATCGACTAGGTAACGTAGAATTCAGAGGTGAGGGAGGATCATTCATTAACCAGTGACCATCATAGAACGATGTTAAAACTAGATCAATACAACTTGCATTAAACCAACATATTAGAGATGACTTCAAGACAGAATTCATGACAGTGCAGCCTACCTGCATACTAAATACTTCATTTTCATAACTACATGTTGAATCGAGTACACAATAACAACGAGTTTCATTCTTGCTAACCTTGTATAAAGGTTCTGTAATTACATATACATAATATAGATTATCAGTGAACTCTAGTAACATTCGAAGATCAACGCCTCTCCCCGTATTGCTCATATATTGATTACTATGCAATAATGTTTGAGTTAAAAATATTCGATAACTAAACTGAATTTGTGTTAGTTGAATAAATGAGTTTGTAAGCGAGTTTATTTGTGTACGGAATGAATCATTTGATAAAACATCGGCGTTGACAAATGTTGTTGACAAGAATCGTTTTATTTCATATTGAATTGTTTCATTTGTTAATTCACAAAGCGCTGCTAATGCATGAAAAAATGATGAGGCAAATTGAAAAAA
This sequence comes from Adineta ricciae, assembly GCA_905250025.1. Lineage (NCBI taxonomy): Eukaryota > Metazoa > Rotifera > Eurotatoria > Adinetida > Adinetidae > Adineta > Adineta ricciae. The sequence continues at coordinate 50,266 of CAJNOJ010000512.1, forward strand.
ATCCAAATTTGTATCTGAGCTATTACGAGCAGGAAACCTATTATACCACCATGGTTGAATAAAATCACTTGAACAAATTTCATGATATTTTACTTCTATTCTCAGAAAATCATTATAGACAATCGATATTTGACTACAAGGACATTTTAATGTTGAGAAATATTCTTCGTGTAACATTTGATATTCTTTTATAGATGGACTTGGAATATTTTCATTTACTGTTTCAACTAACATGAATAAATAAATGATAATAACACATATCGAAATAATTAATGTCAATAGATACAATCGCGTTGATAAACAACCATGATAGACACGAATACGATCTCGAGAATGTTTAGAATAGAAATTCAAATTAATTAGTTTAGTTTTGAATTTTAAAAGAATATTTTTCATCTGTATAAAACATTTTCCATCTAAAATAATCGAAACAATGTTCAATTAAATGTCGCGAACTTTTTTCAAACCTTACGTGAATTCCTTCTAACTGTCTGTACAGTATTTGAGAAAAATCGTTCATATAAATATAAAATAAAACCAATAAAATACCAGGCAATGATACTCAATACTTTAGTAATGCCACCACACAATCCAATGAATGTTGTTAATACATATGTCCAATCAAATCGATGATTATATGAATAACTGCAAATTTTTGGTAAACATGTTAAATAATACTGTTGATAATTTGTTTCATTTTGTAGTTCTTCAATGAAAAGTTCATTGAGAAGTGACTGGATTGTTGTTGTTTGATTAAAACGACTCGGACGAGATTCATTTAGAATAGAAACATTCATTTTCTGTTTATAAGTTGAAAGAAGAAAATTTAAACATGATTGTTGAAAAAAACATTCCAATGATGATGCAAATGTCATTTGAAGTGGTAAACAATCAATAATTACACCAGTTAAACTTCCATTCGAATGGATTCTATTCATATTATAAATACCAAATTGTTCTGACATATTATACAAATAAATATCACCCTCAAGAGGACATGAAGCATTAGTTTGACATGAACAAGGAATTATTGAATTCTTTTGTATATATAAGTTTGCAAATCTTCCAATATATAGATATAGTTGTATTTGACTTATATTTCTATATGAATTAGGTTGTTTTGATAATCCGAATTGATGTGTTACAGCAATATAATTTGTTCCTAATGTACTCAGGAATTGATTTGCTTGTGTTATTTGATTAATGACTGTTATCGATTGAATAAGATTAACTGTTGATATATCACGTTGTGAGAAAAGAATACTCTGAACTTTTGCTTTTAAAAGTTCTTCATTGAATAGAATTGGACTAATTAATAGAGTTTTATTAAAATGATCAAGTATACTCATTATTGTTTGATAGGAATTTTGACAAAATGATTGAATTAATTGCCACATTGCACTTAAACTTGTTCGTACATCTATGGGCCAAAGTGATAATATATTTGCTGCAAATATGAAATCAATCCATCGTTGTGTTATGAAATCACTTGAACAAACTTGATGAAATAATGGTTCAGTTTTTACAAATTTTCCATATTCAATAGATAAGTTTGTACATAAACATTGTAATGTATTCGAGTATTTTCTGTTAAGCTGTTGATATTGAGAATAAGTTGGAGATTTTATCGATTCATCTTTAATACGGACAGTGAATGAAGTGTATGTTGTTAAAATACTAACAGAAATAACGAGTAGAATAAGATATAGACGTGTTGATAACAATTCACGACGAATAAAAAATGGATTTGTCGATTGAGAATCAAAATGATTGTATGTTATTAAATGTTTATACGCCGTTGTGCATAAGGACTTCAGCCATTGTGGAATAAACATAATTATTTCGATAATCCTCTAAAACTTGTTATAACTCACAAACGATAATAAAACAAAAAAAAACTATTCAAAATATTTTCTTCTATGAAGGAAAAAACTCATTTTATTTGTAATTAATTCTACCGAACAGTTATTACAAGTGCGAAATAGCAATGATATTTTTACTTTTTATTATACCTGAATAGTTAACCAGTCACTTACTTTCGCTATTTATCTATCTGTTTATAGAACAAATCATTTTCTACTTTAACGGAAACTAGTTTTGTCACAATAGTTCACTGTAATTATTTCATTGATATTTACAAGCAAAAGAATCACATGAATTATTTTTCTTTTTGGTCCTCAAGTGCATTTTCTTGCACATGAAAAACATGTAAATATCATCTTGATAAATAACACTTAGTCAAAACGTAACTACAATCGATAATCTGATGAGCAGTGGCAACTGAAATTCTCGTCATTTTGTGAAACTTATGAACAAAAATTAATAGGTTGGTTTTTAAAGTTTCGAAATTCAAATAGCGCTATCGTATACACGAAGGAATACGACAATACACATCATATACGAATCATTTTGAAGATGTAACTCATTCATACTTTCATCTTCATGTTAGTGGTTTGACGAAGACGTTGATCCATAGGAAATGATACAAAAATTTTGTCGTCCACATCGGTTGCCTTTGTTAAGTATACTTTGTTTGGGAGAAAATGGACAAGAATACTATGTGACTGGGTGCGTCTCTCTCACAAATTTCACTGATATGCTGAATATCTCACTTTTTCTCTTTCTCCCTAATGACAGTTTATCACAAGCCAAGAGTATCCTTTTGTAATGTGCTCGAACGAAACGTCCTTTTCTTTTTCGTTCTTCTGATACACTCATGCAAAAGGATGAAAAACGAAAGGACATTCTCGGTTGTATTCCATCATACACAGCCATAGTGCTTAGCCTACTATCTCCTACACAAGAATTTAGAAAAGATTCAGAAAAATATCTGTTTTCGAAAGAGAAAGGAAGAAGCCGCACCTCAACAAATAAAGAAAAACTAACAGCAGATTCAGGATCTCCGACCTCGGTTGCCCTTCGGTAGACCCTTACTCGGCAACGAAAAATATTTTATTTTCCTAATTAGTGATTAGCTAATTGATATCTCGAGAAGCTGATCACGGATTCGAATTCCTCGACCCCGATTACCCTTCGGTCAACCCTTAAGATGGTCACCTGTGTTTCATGTATATACTATTTGAACGAAATAAAACGAACGAACGGACGAACGAACTTTAACTCAAATTCTGTGTATACCCTCCTTTCAGTAGAAGGAACAATAATCAATCTGAATATGTTTTCATCACGAAAATTTAGTTACAAATTTCATAGAGATGGAAGCGAACGTTTTTTCTTTTGGTTCATATGTTGTTTTGTCCAGAAATACCTTTTCAACCATCTCAAACACAATACGAACATCTTCTCGACACATAAATTGATACAAATAATCTTGAAAATTGTGTCACTTCTCTCAAGTTCTGTTCCGAAATGCGTAAAGTCATTTCACTTCTGATCTTTCTTTGTTTTCTCATTTGAGATTTTCTTTGTATTTTATATGAATTTTGTATTTAGTTCATCGATGATCTTCTCTTTCAGTGTGATTCGATTCCCTCCTTATTGATGTTTTTTCTTAATCAATTCGTTGAGATTTGTTCACAAACCAGAAATTGTTGAGAAATATTTGCCAAAGTAAAGAAAACAATGTGAAATGCAAACTGATGTTTTTCTTTGTATTTCTTCATTCGATTTCAAATTGTAATAAAATTCTTCTCGTTTTCTTTCGCAGAAACTTCTGAAATTCTATTAGAATCTTTGATTTCCTACACAACTGAGTGGAATTCTCAACTAATTTCCACAATCAGTGAAAAAGTCATCGTTACAAATGACGATGCGAAGTATTTGAATGTAATTTAGGTGTCACTAACAGAATATTTTATCCACAAGAAACTGATTCAATTGAAAAGTTGATCAGTTTAATTTTTATCGTTTGAAATGGCGGCAACAATGCTGATCACTTCGATTTGCGTTGTGTTAATTCGAAAAAGCGATGTATTGTGTTTTTGTGAAAAGACGATAAATGATTTGAATTGAGATAATTAATTGAATATTTATCAAAGTTGAGAGAAAAAAAGGAAAAGTTTTAATATTAATTAATATTTGAAATTATAAATAAATAATTTCTTTGATTTTCTCAGATCAAAATTTGTAAATTGTAAAATAAATTTTCTTATTTAATAAAAAACAATTGAATTTCTTTATTTTCTTCACAAATTTTCACCCAAAAAAGAAATTTGAAATCTTTGCGTAAAAAGAGATTTTGTCATTTAAAAATGATGACAAAGTAAATTCTGTTGATTTTATTTGAGAGATCAAATATCATTTGATTGTCATTACTTCAAATCATCACGTACAAATGAACAAGAGTCTTTTTAGAATAATTTTCAATTGAATTTTTCTCATTGAAGGAAAATCAAAGAAAAGAATTTTTAAAAAGCAAAATCTTTTCTTTGAAAACGAAATAAATTGACGATGGA